>JACVVK020000259.1:602500-692500 GCA_018292915.2 Batillaria attramentaria
AAAATTAAAAACTGTTTCTCTTCAACGTAATATTCCAAGTGAAACTATTCAAGGATATTTCAGTCTGCTTCTTTACTTGTTCATTTTCTGCATGACAGGTTTTCAACTGGTTTCATTTACGTTAATGTTGGTTTGTTGGTTGGTGGTGGTGGTTGTAGTTGTTTTGTTGTTGTTGTTGTTGTTGTTGGGTGGTCGTGGTGTTGCCGCTTCTGCTGTTGATGTTGTTTGAAATGAAAGGAAACATACAGTGGTCTATTTTTACTACCGGTTAGGTCGTGATGAGTCCAAGCGTCACTGTCTGGCCAGACAGCAGTGTTATCAGCGAGTGGAACGTCACAGGACGGCCCTGGGGAGATTCCACATCACTGCCTGACAACTACGCTTACGATGAAGACCCAACGTATCTGCTGTGGAAAGAAAGAAACGAGATAATGCTGCAGATCATGTGCCCCACCATCTTCATCCTGGGCAACTTCGGCAACATTATGATCATCTTTGTGATGCGAAAGATGAGTTCGAATGCCTCAGGGTTTCCACTACTGTTCACAGCGGTTGCTGTCAACGACCTCCTCTTGTTGTACGTTGTGCTGTTGCCTCTGTGGGTCCTGCTGATGTCTGGATACTTTATTCAAGGTGCGAGCGAGGCTGCCTGCAAGATGTACATGTGGATGACGTACTCCCTGCTAACCCTTTCGGCGTGGCTGCTAGCGGCTATGACGGCTCAGCGCTCCATGAGCATCGTCTGGCCGCTCAAGATGCGGGCGAGTCGACCTCGCAGACAAGCTCTCGTCACTGTACTCATCCTCGTCATCGCCAGTTTCGCTTTCTGTTCGTTCTCTCTTTGGGGGGCAACCACAGAAGGTGCTGATGGTGAGCAGTGTTGGTGGAGGAGTGAATTCGACGCCAAAGTCGCACACGTGTTCTACTGCATCGCGGCATTTTTGAACACCGCGCTGCCTTTCGCTGTCATTGTCGTCTGCAACTGCCTCATGATCCGCGCTGTGATATTACAGTCCGCGCGGAAGCAAAGCGACTCTCAGGCTGCCATGGTTTCCCGGATGACCCTAACCTTGATCGTGGTGTCCCTCACCTTCATTGTGCTGACCTTGCCGATGTACGTCATGAGGATCATCAGCGACGGTGTCTCCGAGCGGGACTTCGCCTTTCATTTCTGGGAGAATTTAGTTAACCTATTGGGGCTTACCAACAGCGCCATCAACTTCTTCCTCTACATCATGACCGGCTCCCGATTCAGACAGGAAGCGAAGAATTTGTTCTGCAAAGCCTGCAACAAAGCCAGCATCCGAACAACCACCGTGGCAGACGAAACAGCCCAGCGAACAAAATCCCTGGATTTCTAGCTCCAGGAAGTGGCTGACTATGTGCCAAGAGCTAAACCAAAACTGGTTGGTTGCTTAGTGCGAAAAACACGATTTTAATCAGGACAAAATGCCTATCGCTGAATATATGCAATGGCCATTATCATTATTTTGATTCTTAATGTTGCTGGCATGACTACGTAGAAACCTTGGTGCTGACTGTAATTTATAGTGAATACTGTATGTAGGGTAGGGATGGTCTGGTCGTGTAGCGTGAGCGTCTGGGTATGACTGATTAGTCTAGGAGTGTAGAATTCTGGTAAGGATAGTATGGGAGTGCGGAGTCCGGGTAAAAATACTCTGGGAGTGCAGTGTCCGGGTACGGATATACTCTGGGATTGAAGTGTCCGGGTAAAAATAGCCTAGTACTTCAGTACTAGCCGTGCAGAGTCCGGGTTAAGTGAAAATGATGTGAAAACTGATGATCTGTTGAAATAAAATTTTTACTAAAGAGATAGGCATTCCAGGACTCCTGTTTTCAACAAACAATCATCTGTGCGGTTCCCTGACAATACCAGGAAAACACTTGTAGTGTTGGTTCTTTCAGGAAACTTCAATGGCTTCCTGGTTGAATGTGTAAAACCAAAATGACTGCGCTTGTCTGACTCAGCGGTTTTTGGTTAATGAAAATAGGTGGTTTGTTTGTTTGTTTGTTTGTTTGTTTGTTTGTTTGTTATCTTTTATGTATATTACTGCAAGGCCTTGATTCATCGCCGGTTTGTTTTCTTTGTTTATTTGTGCTGTTGTTTGATTGTGTTGTATCGTTGTTGACTACAGGAAGTTCCTTAAAACAAGATCCCATGCTGTTTGTCTCATTAAAACAAATGGAAACGAATTTTGCGTTTGTTTTGTTGCTGGGTATCGTACGACTACTACTATTGCTACTGCTGTTACTACTACCACTACAACTACTACTAGTATTACCACTATACTACGCTTTTGTGGGTGAGCGATACTACTACTAATACTACTACTACTATTACTACAACCGCTACTACCACACGCTGCGCAAGCATCCGACTCCATTCACATTTCCTGGTGGAAATGTTGCCAAATGTCGTCATCCTTTGCACCACAGTTGCCACCAGCAAAGCCAGTCCCACCCATCCAACCACCACCACCACCACCACCACCACCACGCAATTATCATAACCCTCACACTTCGTGCTATTTAGTCATGACACTTCAGTCATTTCCGTGAGCCGACAGAGCGTTGATTGTGCTGCACCAAAATGTGGGGATTTTTCTCTGCCATTTACCGCATAGGAACACAGAGTGACTGCTCTCCAAATACGCATTTATATAGCCCAAGGTTTGGTGAGGTGATATGACGTATGTCGGCCAAAATTGGCCAATTAGCAGTCATTAGCACGCTGATCTCATCCATTAGCCACGCGGACCAACAGTTGAGGCAATAGCTGCATGAATTTGTGCGTCTCATATTGAGTGGAGAAAGAGCTGTTTACACGTTGTTGGTACGTGTGTTGTGAGGTGAGTGCTAAGATGATTTTGTGATTTTGTAGAATTCTCTGAAAAGTTAAATTGTATGTCCCTGTCGTTTAGACAGTAATATTATAAATACTCTCATAGATTCATTAAAATGAACGAAAATTTCTTATGAATGAACAGAAATGTTGCTGGTTGGTTTTGCAGTTGGTTGTTTCCGGGGTTATTTGTTTTGATCTAGCATGTCTGTCTCTCGTTGGCCATGGTTGGTTGGAAATGCGATAAGTACCAGTGAGTCATACTGTTATTCGTTAACAAGTGGTCTACGTGCCGTACAATTAAGTTTACTCTCTCTCTCTCTCTCTCTCTCTCTCTCTCTCTCTCGCTCTCTCTTTATCTTTATTTATACTACTTTCAACATAAACAAAATGTACTCCAATATACAGGTTTGTAATTAGTTACCGAAGTTTGACAAAAGCATGCTGCGGCCCAGAACAGCTTTTGACGATTGCTCATACGTGTACGTGCTTTCATAATGATGATGATGATGATGATGATGATGGTGATGGTGATAATAATTCTTCTATAGCTCGAAATCCTCACCATTCACCATTGTGCAGTGGGCTCTAAGCGCTTTACACAGTGACATTAAGATTTATATAGAGAGATTATGATGTCCAAGGTATAGATAATTATATATAGTATATATAACTATAGAGTATATATACACGTTTATTCACGTTTATACATTCACACATCGTCAACAGGACACAATGATGAATTCGAGCGACGCCCTCCAGCCAGACCTCAACGTCACACTCACAGAACACTGGTTCGACACCGGCTGGCAGGATTACAATTCCTCCTCCACACCGCCTGACTACCTGAGCCACAACGCCTCCGCCGAACACTTGCCCTGGAAGGAAAGGGTCGTCAAGATGTGGCAGGTCACCTGCCCCATTCTCTTCATCCTGGGAAACTTCGACAACGTCATGGTCATCCTCATCATGCGCCGGATGATCACCAACGAGACAGGTTTCCCTTTGCTGTTCATGGCGCTGGCCGTCACCGACCTCCTCTTTCTCTACGTCGTGCTCCTGCCCCACTGGGTGGTGGCTCAGTTCGGCTACTCCATCAGGGACGCGAGCGAAGTGACCTGCAAGCTGCAGACGTACATGGTGTATTCTCTGGTCACGCTGTCCGGCTGGCTTCTGGCCGCCATGACGGCCCAGCGCGCCATCCACATCGTGTGGCCCTTCAAGATGATGGCCAGGCAGCCCAGGAGGCAGGCCTTGAGGACCATACTGATCTTGACCAGCGCTAGTTTCATTTTCTGTTCCTTCGCCTTGTACGGCGCCACCACGAAAGACCCTGCCGGCGACCACTGTTGGTGGAGGACTGATCTGGACCCCATGGTTGTGCGCGTGTACTACTGCATCGCGACGTTCTTGAACACCGTGCTTCCCTTCCTCGTCATCATCGTCTGCAACTGTCTGATGATAAGGGCCGTGACAATGTCCGCCAGCAGACAGACGGACACACACGGCGGCGCGGTGTCCCGAATGACCTTGACCTTGATCGTGGTGTCCTTCGTCTTCATCGTGCTGACGATGCCGATGTACATCATGAGGAGCACCACGCAGAGAATCTCCGAGCAGGACGGGTCGTTTTTCTTCTGGGCGAACTTCACTGACCTCATGGGGGTCACCAACTGTGCCATCAACTTTTGCCTCTACGCCATGACTGGCTCCAGATTCAGAAAGGAAGTGAAAAGATTGTTCTGCAAGAAGGTCAATAAATTCCAGGGCAGCACCAGGACGACCAGAAATATTGACGAAAGAGGCGAGCACACGAGAACCGCAGATTTCTAGTGACAACAACATCGAAGTGCGTCTCGAGGAAAATGGCCATGAGGTGGAAAGATAAGTGATAAAAAACTTGTAATGACTGTATTGGTGGATCATATGTTATGTGCATGAAAGGTCATGATGATGTCATTTCTTTTTTCTGTTGTTTTTGTTGTCATCGTTGTTGTGGTTGTGGTTCTTGCCATTTGGTTCTCGTTGTTGATAAAGTAGATAGTGAAGTCGCTATCTCTTGCGAATCGTATATTGAGGTGCTTCGGTTTTGAAGTGCTGCTTTAACCAAACTCTGGTACTCACGACATTTGTTGCGCATTACATCAAGGACTGACTTATGCCTGAAGGCTTGTGGCTGAGAGGCCGGGTCAGGTCCTAAACCAAAGGGAGAGTAGTTAGTTCTGACTTCAGCATTTGTCGAATAGGGTTATTTCCCTTCCACCGCATCAGAAGAGCGAGATCGATACGGGCAACACTGCGGTTTATCATAGTCGCCGGGCTGAAGGTAAAAGTTTTATTGTATGCATTGCAGATCATCGTGTTGTCGTTTTCCTCATTTTTGTTGTTAATAGTTTATATGGTAGTCACAACAACGACACAGATATTGATGAGATCTCTATATACATTTATCCTGCAAATAAAGTAGAAAAATATAGGAAATTAAATTTAAATTTGACCCGTTCTATTGGTTGTGCTGCCGACAAAGACAGGAGACTATTTCAACTCGCGTTTCCCGTGGTCTTCCTCCGCGCTTCAACGCTCGAGCTCATTCCTGCAGATAGATTCATTATGACACTTCAAGTTGACATTCAAAGTATACCTGTGAATTCAACCTGAAGTACCGTACCATAGGCAATCTGCGCGGATGAGTCGCCCTTGAAAGCAGAAGTATCGACATCGTGGAGATAATTGCGAGATCTGCAATGCGAGAGGTCGGAGGTTCGAGTCCCACTCGGGGCAAAGAATTTTTCCTTCTCGTATGTGGCACGTGCATTCGGGCCGATCGTCGGGGGGTCTCTCCGGGTACTCCGGCTTCCTCCCCCCTTTGCTTTGGAAATGTTCAGCCCATCAAATTTGAAAAATAAATGCAATTCTAAATTCCGAAATTTGAATAGCTGAGCTGACCCTTCGGACCACGTGATTGTAATGTGTTTGTGTCCAGTGTGTGAGAGAATGCGTGTGATTCACGTGAGCGTGCGTGTTGGGTTCAGTTCGCGGCGCTTTGAGCCGATTCATGAAATTGGGTAAAGCGCCTATACAATACTTATTATTATTATTATCATTATTAGAAAAACGTATTACTGCCAAAGTCAGTCAGAGAGCTAGCGATACATTGGCGTATCAATGAGTTTCCTGTTCGATGAACTGCTACAAAACTGTACACCATTTGTAACCCAGTAGACGCGTACTTGACACCGCGAACTATCCCCTTTGCAATTCACGACAGCGCACTGGCAGATCTTTATGGTAAAGTGTCTGATTATTTCTGTGGTTTATTTTTAGTTGAGTCATTCACTCATTCATTCATTCACTTATTCATTTACTGTAATAAAACTCAGCCATCGCAGTCGATCTAGTATCTTATATGTGTGTGTGTCGGGGATCGGGGGGGGGGGAGGCTTTTTGCTTTGTTTTGTTGAGCTGTTTTTGTTGCTGTTGTTGTTGTCATTGGTGTTGTGGTGATGGTGGTGGTGCTGTGTGCATGCCTCTGTGTGTGTGTCAGTGTGTGTGTGTGTGTGTGTGTGTGTGTGTGTGGAACAGGACAAAAGCTCATTCATACTAATGGAACCTGCTTCAGATACATTACTCTGTCAGTCGGTTAGAGATGTGAGCAACAACGCAAGCTGCAATTTCGGGGTAAATACAATGTACACTCTGAACAACAACAATAACAAACACAGAAACACTGACAATTTGTTGCTGACGTTTACGTTTACATTTGACATACTATACTGAGATACGTTCTTCTCGCAAGTCAACGTTGCAACTGTATGTACGTGATAAGCTTACACGCTGGCGTCACACGTCACTCACTTTCCATTTATGGTCGACTGCAAGGTGTGAACAGTCCCTGTGACGGTGCCAATCTCAGAGGCCACGGACGACAACTGCGTTTCAGAGACGCCCCGAGTAGCTGCCCCTGCTCTACACCGCCAACACAGCTTCTTCCGGATGACTTCACGGAAGCGAGCGTTGGTGATCATGAGGACGTAGAAGTTCTGTGCGAAGTTCATCAGGTAGATCAGGTTCAGGACAGGCCAGGTCTCGTGGGCGACGACCAGGTAGTGAGGCTCAGGTGGGATGTCATCACCTGCCTGTCATCCAAATCAAAGAAAACAAATAAAACAATATACATTTCTCACATCATCCAACGTCTGTGAGTCAATACTTAGATTTAAAAAGTGGTTGATCGAACGAATTGTGAATAATTCATGGGGTTTTGTTGTTGTTGTTGTTGTTTTGACAGATTGAAATAAACAAGATGCGGAATATATTGTAAATGGCAGTGGCAAAACTGAACAATTACAGTGGTGGGGGTGAAGGTGGGGGGGGGGGAGAGACAGACAGACAGACAGGTTGGGGTGGGAGTGGGTGTTTGGGGGGTTTAACGTCCTTTTCCACCACATGCGGGTGATATCAAAGACGGGGCAACGATGAAAAAGCCAGCACAAATATTTAGCCCCAGCTGGGATACGAACTCACGACCCGAGCATTGAGAGTCCAACGCTCTACCATTCGGCCACCCCGGCTCCCCCAGACAGACAGACAGAGAGGGTGAAATAACTTTTAAAATGACTTTCCTTTAAAAAAAAAAAAAGACGTAGAAGTTTTTAGTCTTTCGGCCGATTTTCAACTTGCCGGGTTTTTTTAAATGTAAAAATTTAGAGGAGTGGAGCATTAAAATTCATAGAAACATTCATTCAGAAAGAGAGAGAGAGAGAGAGGAACACCATTCAAATGCACATACACACAAGTACTTGCTCTTTCTCACCTCATCAGCTGCAGTAACGACAGCATCGTGCTGGTCCATCCAGGCCAGCTCAATCACCTCCAGCATGGTTTTAGGCACCAGCGTTAAGAAAGCCATCACGGACACCGCCATCAGAGAAACTGTCGCGCGGTCCAGCTTGCCCGAGCCAGAACTCTCCGCTCTTTCGCCTTGGAAGTTCCGGCGGAAGTGCGCATGTCTGTGAATGACGCACAGTATGTGGAGATTGAATCCCAGGATGATGAGGCAAGGCAATGACGACACGAGCCCTAAAGTGGTGATCTGTGAATAAATGTAGTAGCCTTCCCCTGTAGACGCACACTCCTCACGGCCCTCGTGCGTTAGGATGGCTGAATGTACAACGTCAGGTACTCGAGATGCAACAGTTATGACAGTGAGCGCAGCGCAGGATACTACAGCTGCCTTGGAGGTACAGAGGGAAGCCCTCTTCAACGGGAAAACCACGGCCACGTAGCGGTCTAGAGTCAGCAAGACGACAAGCCAGGGCGACAGCATCGTCACGGTTGACAAAACCCCATTCCAGAAGGCGCAGAAGGCGGGATGGACGGTCAGAAACTCGTGCAGGAACCCCACGTAGTCTAGGTTGTCCTCCGTGCAGATCAAGCTCAGGACGAGGCTGTCGGTCAAGGCCAGCGCGCGCAGGATCACGCCGTACGAGCACGTGCGGATGGAGCGATCCCAGCACAGCGTGAAAACTAGGGCGTTGCCTAGCAATCCAGTGACGAGAATGAAGTCTAGGACCGTCATGTAAACGTCTTCAGGGATGACAACGAGAGGATCGTGGTCAGGATCTTCCTGTTCTGAGTCCCCATTAGGATGATCCGTGGTGTACCCGAAAACTATAGATCTATTAGCGGATATGGAGTCTTTGGTGATTTCAAAACTATGTCCATGGTCTCTGCCCTCTAATGAAGAACTGACTGCCTCGATTGATAATGTTGTGTTCGCCATGTCCGACTGAAATGTTAACGGTGCACATTGCAAGAAAAGACAGTGAAAAGAAGAAGCATTTCCCCTCTAAAATATTCCCTCCTGAAACTGAGTTGTGCCCCCTATTAAATGGAGACGGTAATGCAAATCCGACAACAAAAAGTACTTACCAGAAAATTAGACATCTGAATATTAGAAATGTGTATAAAGTTTGAAACTGACTCCCCCCTCCTCCCCACTCCCCACCTCCACACACACACGCTCACAAGAAAAATGAAGAAGAAAAATTAAGGGAAAAAACACAACAATTCCTTCTTCATACAACCCCATTTTTCAATCGCAGTTAGCTTGAAATGAAACAGCTCATTGCAATCACGCAAATACTTTTTTTTTTCCTTTTTAAGGTACAACGAATGTCCACACTACAGATTCGATTACACACCAGTAACATTTCAAACACCACAATATCAGCAATAGGCCAGACCATGCGGGTGACCAGTGGACCCTCTTCATAGAAATGTTCATTACTGTAAGACAGGGACCCGTTTTATACAAAATTCCGGGCCAAATGAGTTTGCTTTGACTCTTCCCAAAAGAACACAAGGTCCCTCCCTACTATTGTTCAGTCGTATTGATCAGTAAAGTAGGTGTTTGAATAAAAAGCATCTCCGATGTTTGTGGAAGGGTGTGAGCTTATACGCCAAATCCCTTGGTACAAACTGTACTGATTGCTGTTTGATCTGTACTAGTTGCTGGTTACATTAAATAGATAAGGTTTGCACTAACATTATGGAAGATGCCGGTTATGGACCAGCGCTACAGTTGCGAGATTGGTGAAGCAGCGCTACAGTTGCGAGATTGGTGAAGCAGCGCTACAGTTGCGAGATTGGTGAAGCAGCGCTACAGTTGCGAGATTGGTGAAGCAGCGCTACAGTTGCGAGATTGGTGAAGCAGCGCTACAGTTGCGAGATCAGGTGGACAAGTGCTACAGTTGCGAGATCTGGTGGACCAGCGCTACAGTTGCAAGATCTGGTGATCTTTATAGAACTTTGCACCTGAGTTTTGTTTTTTCCTTGTTGTTGCAGACATTTTTAAAACTACGCTTTCCATAACAGTGCGCCAGAAGCCTTAGAATCCGGGATTCGAACTTAGACCATACAGAGACTTTCAATGGAAAGTGGGTATATCAAACCACTCAAGCTTCTAGATGCAAACTTTCGCCTAACACACACGTTTATCCGTGCATAGATTGTGAGGAATTGGACAAAAAGTGGTTTTAACCTGGCTTATTTTCTGACATTATTCAGCTCTCTCTCTCTCTCTCTCTCTCTCTCTCTCTCTCTCTCTCTCTCTCTTCTTGACGTCATCCACTTCAGTGTACACCATTCTGATGAATGTTACACGACTGCCGTAATATTACAAAGGGCGTTAACGTGGGTTTTCAAAAAATGATTTTTATGATTCTCGTAAATAATTCAATTTTTTTAATAAGTCAGCGAGTAGGCGGGTGGGTGTTTGGAAGTTTAACGTCCTTTTCCACCACGTATGGATGATATAAAAGACGGGTCAACGAGAATAAAAGCCAGCACAAATATTTGGCCCCAGAAAGGGATTCGAACTCATGATCCGAGTATTGAAAGTCCAACGCTCCACCACTTCTATTCGCGGCTACCACTTCCTACCACGCTATCCCGGCTCCCATGCTGATGAAGACAACAATACCGCCGTAAACTTACAAAGGGCGCTATGTTGTTGTTGTTGTTGTTGTTGTTGTTGTTGTTGTTGTTGTTGTTGTTGTTTTAAGATTCTCTTAAATAATTCACGCAGAGGTTTTAAAGTGTTGTATAATGTTCTAAGTCAACGGATATGCGGTTATTTAAAAGATGTGAGCGTTTGACATTATGTTGTTTTTTTTTCCTTTTTTTTAAAACTCAAATTCCGATAATTATAACCACCACTCACTTACTGTTTGACTAGAGCCTTAATGTAGAACTCGCGCAGTGGGACGTTCAGCAAGTCCGATCTTCTACGGTTCTCAAAACGTCCCTGTCCAAGTGCGTTCGTTCGCATCACAAGCGTGTCTGGTTTCCAACTACTTTCGCCAAGGCACGATTTAAATTTGCAGCACTGGGGGTAGGGGGAAATGTCACCATTTAACCCCCCCATTTATAAAATAATTGAGCATAGATTCTGACGCCATCACTAGGTAAACATTATGGCGGGATTCATTCTAAAATGCAAAGCAATCTATATTTTGTGATTAAACGGTTGCCATGAGTAACCGTGCGTAAATATAAACACTGAGCAGAACTCTGCTTCACAAGGGATGGAAACAAACCGATTAAATGGCTTATTCCAGCTACGTTTTTCCCTCTTTTCGAAAGAAAATTTGCATCCGCCCTCAGGGAAAGGGAAACATTGCAAACAAAGGAATGTTCCGGCCATTATCGCATTATCCGGCAGAATTTTTAAGCCAGAAAATGTCAACATTGTGTAGGCGCGATCTTTCTGTTGAGCTTCTCTTTTCATTTGTTTTTGTGTGGAGAAAAAGTGTTGTACCAGTGGTAGTTAGGGTTAAAAAAAAAATTCGTGTTTGTCAAAAATATAGAGACGCCGAGTCTGGCATTTGATAAGGACAGAACACACACACACACACACACACACACACACACACACACACACACACACACACACACACACACACACACACACACACACACACACACACACACACACACACACACACACACTCACACACACTGCTTTCCACAAACAACTTGTTTTCAAGCAGGGCTTGAACAGCACGAGCTTAAATATTTAAATATTTTTCATCCGCCAGTGTATTTATTCTGTTGGGACCTGTAACACAATGCACGTGAACAAATGTGTTCATTTCTGCTCCATCCTCGCTTTTAAAGGATTAATAGTTAAGGACACTCGCTGTAAAAAAAAAACAAAAAAAAAACCCGACAGTAGGCTCATAAGAAACACGTCGTTTCTTCGCTCTCAAAGGCGGGAAAACGCTTGGAACAATCGAGCAGACTGTTAAAAAAACCCCAAAAAAACAAACAAACAAACAAGCAAACAAAAACATCAATTTTGGCGCGTGAGTGAGAGAGACACATCGCTACAGTGTCTAGCGGATGTTGAATGCTGCACGATCTTTCTCGCTCAGTGTCAGAACGCAAACTGAACTGTGAAATCAGGCTGCCCTTGGCTTCTATTGGGACTTCAGGGACGCTGAAAACTCTGCAACTGTGACAGAGTTGACTGTGCTTGCACGGTCGACTCTGTAAAAAAAAATTCACACTTTGGAAAGCTTTTTGTTGGGAGCTTAGATCTTTAACATGGAAGTAGGCAAAAGTAATCAGTAACAATGATGACACCAGTAACTGAGCAAATAAAAAGCATATAAAGCTGTACGTTTCGGACTCCGTTTTTCATGATGGGGCGTTTCCCAATAGTATCAATATCAGATCATCGCTAGGTGTTGCATGGCAAGATAACCAGGCGTGGTGTAAAAGTGTACTTGTGCATCCGTTTCGCAAGACACCTATCTGTCCAGGGTTGTTTGATGTCTGACGTGCACGGATGCTATGTTATCATCAGTTTCATCGCGGTACGGTATCCTGTTCGCTTGTCACAAGCAAGATGTTTACTTGGGCGGTCGGTGGTCTAGTGGTTAAGAGACATGTCACCAATGCGAGAGATCAGGTTCGAGTCTCACTCGGGGCAAAGAATTTTTCCTTCTCGTATGTGGCACCGATCATTCGGGCCGATCGTCGGGGGGTTCTCTCCAGGTACTCCGGCTTCCTTCCCCCTCTGCTTTGGCAATGTTCAGCCCACCAAAATTAAAAAATAAATGCAATTCTAAATTCCGAAACGTTAATAGCTGAGCTGACCCTTCGCACCACGTGATTATAATGTGTTTATGTCCAGTGTGTGAGAGAATGCGTGTGATTCACGTGAGCATGCGTGTTGGGTTCAGTTCGCGGCGCTTTGAGCCGATTCAAGAAATTGGGTAAAGGGCCTATACAAATTTCTTTAGTAGTAGTAGTAGTAGTAGTAGTAGTAGTAGTATATGAGATGAACTGTGCGATTTTTCATCAAGTCATTTGTTTATTCTGTTGGAACCTACGGCATATTGCTTGTGCTCACATTGGTCCATGACAGTTCCATTCCTTGCTCAGTGTTCTCGTTCAATTTTAACTGATCACGAGTGGTTAAGAATGAGGCACGCTCGTTGTATACACGGAACGCTTGTAGCAGAAACAAGAGTAACCACTACACAATAAACACATTTTCTTTTTACTTCAGAGAAACAGGCCTTTAGAGATTTAAAAAAAAATATATGTGACATAAACATTTCTTAGGCTCTAGGGGGAGGTATGCAACCTTTACGCAACACGAATTAGACAAACCAATTTAGTAGGATGGATAGGTGGGTGGGTGGGTGTTTGGGGGTTTAACGCCCTTTTCCACCACATACGGGTGATATCAAAGACGGGGCAACGATGGAAAAGCCAGCACAAACATTTGGCCCCAGCCGGGATACGAACTTACGACCAGAGCATTGATAGTCTAACGCTCTACCATTCGGCCACCCCGGCCACCCCCAATTTAGTCGGAAAATGAACGGCGGCAACATCATTGTCAAAGCAGACAAACCTAATCAGCAACAACGTTGACACCTATAACAGAAAACCCTAACCCGGGCTATAAAGCTGCACGTTCAGGACTCCGTCAGTCTATAATGACTGCGTAATTTCCCCGATCGATATTAATATCAGATCATCGCTAGGTGTTGCTGCTCAATATAGCCAGGCGTAGTGTGAAACTGAACTTGTGCATCCGTTTTGCACTCTGCAAATGACACTGCACCGCCACGCAATACTTGCAGCTGAGGTTTCCTGTTGCTTAATGCGCACTGATTAAAGTCCGAATCTATACTGCTCAAAACAAAAAAAAAGTCAAGGACCACCTTCATTTTTTTTTTTTTAATTTATTCTCGGTTTTGGAACTTTTTTACATACATACATACATACATACATACATACATACATACATACATACATACATACATGCATGCATGCATACATACATACATACATACATACATACATACATACATACATACATACATACATACATACATACATAGGAGGTGGTAGGTCAATAGAGCATAGACAGAGATGTCTCAAACCCGGGTTGAAATTTTGAATCAAAATGTCCCATATTAATACACCTGAACGTCCGCTTCCTACCCGGACACAAAAGCCAGCTGTGCCCATAGTGATACATTAAAACACTAACAAAAAGTTTACTTGAAGTGTCAGCTGTCCTTGTGACAAGCACGACGAAGTGCCACTTTCTGCCTGCGCCACCCTCGTTGAGTGTATGTCCGATATTAAACAGGATACAGAATCGTCTAAAGCTGACGATCACGTAGCATTTACTTATACTGTAGTATGTGTTTGAGTAGTGTTTGTAAATCTGTGGGTTACAGAGGGATACGCTGCCAGGGGGGGGGGGGGTGTAGACTGTGATAAAATGAAGCTTGTGTAGAGGATGAAGTCTGTGATTTTTTTGTATGATAATCTTAAATAGTTTTTTAGATTTTACCTACCTTAATACCAAGACTTTAACTCATAGAAATCTGTTTTTTTAATTCATAGAAATCTCTAATTTAATTGTAGTTTGTTTTTGTTTTGTTGTTTTTATGATGTGTATCATTGTCTTTGTCCACCACACACAAATTTCCCTCTGGGATAATAAAGATGTATTGTATTGTATTGTATTGTATTGTATTGTATTGTATTGTATTGTATTGTATTGTATTGTATTGTATTGGAAAACAGGGAACCTCAACATTAACCAAGTAGACCTGGTCCAGGTAAATGTCTCTCGCATTTATATTGCCCTGCAACACCCGGTGATGTTTCAACGGCAAAAGTTTACGTGCAAACGATGTTGTTGGTTAGAATGGGATAAACGTGAAAGAGAAAAAAAAAATACAAAAGCGGATTTTTGTCGTCCACGTTTCGCGTGTGTGCGTTGGGGGGGGGGGGGGGGGGGCAATCTGCATGTTTTGTTAAGCTGGTGGTGGTAGTGGTGGTGGTGGTTTGTGTTTCAGTATATGTTTGAGGAGGCGGGGGGGGGGGGGGGCTTCCTGTTTTGGGGTAGTGGTAGTAGTGTGTTGCTGTGGTGTTGTTGCTGCTGATGTTGTTTTGGTGGTGGTGGTAGTGTTTCGTTTGGGGTTGTTGTTTTTTTGGTCGTTGTTGTTGTTGTTTCGTTTCTTTGTTTGTTTGTAACCACAGAGAAAGCTTCCCTTATAGTTTTGACACTTAAGCAATGAATGTTTCATGGGAGTAATAAAAAGGGTGTTCACCAGTGTTTATTATTTTCTCATGCCTCCTCGGCTGTAAGTAACAGCTATTATTTTCTAGGACGTAGAAAGATCTGACCACGATTATCATTCCTTGGTTGCCAGAAGAAAAACAAAATTCGGACGATGGCTTTGAGAATAAAGCTGTCTTAATAACATGCTAATGTAAAAAAAGAAATATATGGCCAAATAGTTTGGCTTCCTTCCACGATAACGAATGAATTTAATAAAACTTGTGTCATGACATGCTCACCGCGAGGATCAAATCACCCAGTAAGATATTAAAGTTCACTATGGCGGCAGCCTTATTGAAAATCATGTAATGAAATTCCTGTCGTACTGGGAGAAAGATGTATCCAGTGCTTGGGCTGACAGCTGGGTCATGTAAGATGTCTGCATGGTAGACCATATAAATTTTCAGAATACGCTTATCTTCTCGCAAACATTCCTAACCTTGCGACGGAAAGGAAATCCTTTAGCTGTGCTGAGGTGAGGTACGCTATAGCCACTATTTAGGTTAACGTTATTTCATTCATTCATTCATTCATTCATTCATTCATTCATTCATTCGGTTTGTTTTCATTTCTTTGTTTATTTGTCTGTGTATTTGTTTGTTTTTCGCCTGTTTATTTATTAACACGCAATGGCTTATTCGTTAATTTTTGCATTTTGAATGGAGTTCAGCATATAAGCACAGACCCGACTGAAGCAGAAAGGAGAAACTGGTCGGTTGTTTCTTGGTTTAACTTTCTTTTCCAACTCCAAGGGTGATGGTAAAGAAGCAAGTAAATGTTGCAGTTTTGACGAAAAACAAGGATGTTGGGGACATTTTTACTGGCGCTGTCTGTGGTTTGTTGTACTGGCGTCTTGGGAAATCACATCGTCAAACGGTCGGACGACACGAACCCGTTGCAGGTGGCCGTGAACAAGTTAGTTCAGGTAAGAGTCTACCGGACCACTCTACTCGATTCCTGTTGTTGTTGTTGTTGTTGTTGTTGTTGTTGCTTGTTTCTTTGGTTGGTTGGTTGGTTGGTTGGTTGGTTGGTTCGTTCGTTCGTTCGTTCGTTCGGTGGTTGGTTGGTTGGTTGGTTCGTTCGTTCGTTCGTTCATTCGTTCGTTCGTTCGTTCGGTGGTTGGTTGGTTGGTTGGTTGGTTGGTTCGTTCGTTCGTTCGTTCGTTCGTTCGTTAGTTCGTTGGTTGGTTCGTTGGTTCGTTGGTTGGTTGGTTCATTGGTTGGTTGGTGGGTGGGTGGGTGGGTGGGTGGGTGGGTGGGCTGGTTGGTTGGTTGGTTGGTTGGTTGGTTGGTTGGTTGGTTGATTCGTTCGTTCGTTCGTTTGTTCGTTCGTTCGTTGGTGTTATTGTTATTGTTGTTTCGTTCTTGTTGTATGGTACTCCGGCTGATCGTTTTCCTTCACGTCATTACCAAGGTTACAGTGAGTGTTTGCTCACTTGTGCGTTTGTTTCTTTGTGTTTGTGCTTACAAAATAACTGCTGATTTTCCCCCCAGGATCTATCCACACTGCAAGCAGAATTTCAAGCTCTGAAAAACACCGTGGGTAAGTTTTCAGACCTCTTGACAAAGTCGTAAAATGAATGATGTTTAGAAAATGTTAGACATGGTATTAGATATGGTTGTCTTGAAAGCTCACGTTCCAGAATTAATATCCTTTTAACTTTCTCTTGTTCAGCGTTTGGCCGTTCCTTGAGGCTCACCTTACAATACCAGGTGTTGTTTTTCAAAATAGCCATATTTTTGTGAATTTACTTGTTAATATAAGTTCACCAATCTCGTTTTGTAGGTTTTTTGGTGGTTTGTCTTGGTTTGTTGTTGTCGTCGTTGTTGTTTTTTTTGGGGGGGGATGTCATCGTTGTTGTTGTTTTTGTTTGTTTGACGAGGGAGGGGGGGGGGTTGTCGGTTGGTTTTTTTTTTTGTTTGTTTGTTTGTTTTGTTTGTTTTTTGGGTTTTTTTTTTTTTTGTTCTTGTTGTTGTTGTTTTGCTTTTTTTTCTTTGAATAGGGGGATGGGTTTTTGTTTTGTTTTGTTTTGTTTTTTAATTTTTAAGCAATTTAGATGCTTTTTTGTAGGGTTATGCGAATTTTTCCGAGCGGTGCTTGATTTTTTTTCTTCAATCACCGACTTTGTATTTTCAGCACAAAAGGCGGCGTTTCGCGCCACGCTGGGCAAGGACCGGGTGTCAGTAAACGCACCCATCCCCTTCAGCCTCCAGACCATGGTGGGCGGCGGCTACGATCAGAACACGGGAGTCTACACCGCCCCGTACTCCGGATGGTACACGTTCCAGTTCCACCTCTACTCCCACGATACTGCGGCGTTCGACATGGACCTCTTCAAGAACGGGCAGATCATGAGCCGGGCGCTGTGTCACAACGCCTTGAGGGGCTTCTCCTGTTCCTCAGGGGCCACGTTCCATCTGAACGTCGGAGACAAGGTGTGGGTGCAGTCGGACTACGGGGGACCTTACTACCACGCGGACTTCGACGACGTGCTGTCTGGGGCCTTGGTGTTTGGCGATGACTGATGTATAGCGTGCCAGGTCGAGTCAAATCAAGACAAGACAAGCCGTTTTGTTTCATGACTGTGTGGGGGTATAAGGGAGAGAAATAGCAGGACTGGGAGAAGGGCAAGGATTTTCTGTCACGCTTACTTTGACAATGTGCTTTGGTGTTTCGCGATACCTGATGTATTGCCTTCCAGATCGAGTCAAATCAAGACAAGACAAGCCTTTTTGTTTCATGACTGTTTGGGTGGTATAAAGGAAAGGGAATAATCAAGGGATATAGAATTAGCCGTGCTGGGACAGGGGCAGGGGGTTTCTATCACGCTTACTTTGACAATGTGCTTTTGGTGTTTCGCGGTAACTGATGTATTGCCTTCCAGATCGAGTCAAATCAAGACAAGACAAGCCTTTTTGTTTCATGACTGTTTAGGTGGTATAAAGGAAAGGGAATAATCAAGGGATATAGAATTAGCCGTGCTGGGACAGGGGCAGGGGGCTTTCTATCACGCTTACTTTGACAATGTGCTTTGGTGTTCCGCGGTAACTGATGTATTGCCTTCCAGATCGAGTCAAATCAAGACAAGACAAGCCTTTTTGTTTCATGACTGTTTGGGTGGTATAAAGGAAAGGGAATAATCAAGGGATATAGAATTAGCCGTGCTGGGACAGGGGCAGGGGGCTTTCTATCACGCTTACTTTGACAATGTGCTTTGGTGTTCCGCGGTAACTGATGTATTGCCTTCCAGGTCATGTCAAATCAAGCCAAATAAAGCCGTTTGTTTCATGACTGTTTGGGTGGTATAAGGGAAAGGGAATAATCAAGGGAAATAGAATTAGCCGGGCTGGGACAGGGGCGGGGAATTTCTATCACGCTTACTTTGACGACGTGCTGTCCAGTGCTTTAGTGCTTGGCGATGACTGGTGTATTGCCTTTCAGGTCGGGTCAAGTCAAGCCTTTCATTTCATGACTGTTTGGGTGGTATAAGAGAAAGGGAATCAAGGGGAACAGAATTAGTTGGGATAGGATACGGGCAGGGAATTTCTATCACCCTCACTTTGACGACGTGCTTTGGTGTTTCGTGAGAACTGATGTATTGCCTTCCAGGTCGAATCAAATCAAGCCAAGTCAAGTCTTTCATTGCATGACTGTCTGGAAAAGGAAATAATCAAGGGAAATAGAATTAGTCGGGCTAGGAGAAGGGCAGGGGGGTTGGTGGGTGTGTGGGTGTGTGTGTAGGGGGGGGGGGGCTTTCTATCACGCTTACTTTGAAGGCGTGCATTGGTGTTTCGCGATGACTGATGTATTGCCCTCTAGGTCAAGTCAAATCAAGCCACGCCTTTTTATTTCTGAAGACTGATCACTGACATTGCAAAAGTCATGTGTAGTCAAATCAAGTTTGTTCCAAGTTAGGTCAAAAGAAGTCGAGGAAAGTTCTTTACAGTTTTGTATCACTGAGGCGTAATAACGTAAACTGACCGTGGGGTGATGTTTGGTGTTGATTTGAAGGACCACGTGTGGCGAGTGTGCTACATGTAGTTGGTAATGATTTTTGTTGTCACGAAAAAGCGTGATTTTCGTGATATTCGTGATTTTTTTTTTATTTGTAGGGCAAGGTGCTTGCCGGGGGGTGGGGGGGGGGTGCAATAAGCTAAGAAGCAAACTGCCAGTGAAGCTGGAACTTTTTCTCAGATGGCAAGCAGAGGTGACGCGAGTGGATTTGAGTGCAGTGGATTTCTGGCCTAAACAGAAAGTAGACTCGCGTTACTCCAGTGAGGGCTGAGTGGAAAGGAGACACTCGACTTTTTTTAAACTCCTGTCAGGTGCGTGCCCCTAAATGGTCTGTGTATGGTATTTTGGTTTCCGGGTTGAAGCATTTTTAGTGGTGACTATGATGCCTGAGGCTAATAGGAAATATAGGCATTTTGAGGTCTTGTGCATTTGTAGTATGAAACCTAATTGAAGCTTTAATGTTTCGCGATGGAGCGCGCGCGCGCGCGCGCGTGCACACACACACACACACACACACACACACACACACACACACACACACACACGGAGATAGAGAGTGTATTAACTTTATTTTGACAACGGTTCTGCTCAATACATTACTGCCGAATAATTACTACTGAATACATTCCTGCACGCGTGGTGTGTGGTTGTTTTCCATTCCGCGGCACAGGCTGTATGAAATTGGATCTTTAAAGTGCACATGAAATTTATGCAAGACAAGCACCGTGAAGAAGTCTGCAGATAAATTTGACTCGATCAGGCAAAGCAAAACACAAAAAATCTTGTACTTTGTGCCCACAGCGAATTCAAACTTGGTCATCAGGGTACGCAACGGATGCGTCAACAGCTAGGCCAAAGCCCCTGTATAAATAAATATCGTGACACAAGAGAGACAGGCACAGAAATACAACTGATTTACAGTTTGAAGTAGGGAATTAATGATCAATGACTTGTCGCAAGCGGGTGGGTGGGGGTGGGTGTTTGGGGGTTTAACGTCCTTTTCCACCACATATGGTTGTCGCAAGCTTATCCGCCTACATAAACAATATTATTATACGGAATGAGGCCTTAATAAACAATAACAATGACAAAGATTGTTTATTCACAACGTTAGCCGTTTAAAAACGAATATTCCGCACTTCCAAGCACACACATACGAAATGAACAGACATACGGCACTCAGTTATAATCTTATTGTGTTTGACACATGAACATTGTTGAAGCGTTACACGATCGTTGTGAACATTAAAAAGGTTGATTCTACAATACAAAGGCATGCTTCTTGTCTTTCTTTCTTTATTTTTGTATGTGTTGTTTTTTTGATAGTTCTGAATGAAGTCTCACACTGGCCTGTCATGGCAAATGCTAGTTCGGCACGTTTGATGGAGTTAAGATTTTTTTATGATTAAAAGTAGCATTTAAAAATGATATAAGTGCTTTCAACAACCATATATAACTTTTGCTCCTCCGTCATTTCACCCTAGAAATAAAAAATGTGACCAGACATGCTTGAACAGTACTGAAAAGAAAATGTAGATTTTTGTCTTATTTTGAAAATTCTGCACCACTCATGGCATTGGATTAGCTGCTTTAAGAGAGAAAATATATCAATAAACATCATATTGTAATGTTTCACATGTGTCTTGATGTTTGTGTGAGCTTTGTGCAAAATATCAAGAAGTTTGAGCAATTTAAACCCCCTGTTGCTAGGGAAAATTTGCCGGACATGAGGTCAGAAACTTTGCAAGCCATTTTCTCAAAATGGCCACCAGTACAGTCACCGTCTTCTAAATGCCATAACTTCTAAAGTATTTGGTCTACAAAAATAGTTTTGGTATCATGTTAATCAGCACACTTTGTAGATTTTAAAAATGTAACTATCTCAAAACACCCAAAATGTGAGTTAAGACTCATTTTGTGAGAGAGGGTCACAATTATTATAATTTGCTTTGCGTAGGTTTGTAGCACAATTCTCAACATATATCATACTCTAGAGGTTTCTGTAAGAAGCTAAGTGACTCTTAAAAAAAAAAACAAAAAAAAACGGCGTTAATTTGGAACCCTGGCTTTCAATGATATACACACAATAAGCAACGCATGTATTCAGCACGTAAATGTCCATAGGATGTTTCAACAAGTATCACATGGGCCAAATGAATTTTCTCGAAGCTCTCTCCGTCTTGGACAGTCACGTCACTGTTTCTGTACCAAGAAAAAACAAAAATCAGCACGAAACGTCCCAAATGTTTAGAAAATGTCCGTAGGATGTTTCAACAAGTGTCGCTTGGAGCACATGCATTTTCTCGAAGCTCTTTCCGTCTTGGACAGTCAAGTCACTGTTTCGTTTTCGGGGAAAAAAAATCTGTCACAGATAAACAAGGATTACTTTTCCGCCATGACATCCGATCCACACCCTGTGATGATAGTCTGTGGCCAGGTAGCGTGGATCATCCAGAGTCAGGGGCCCGGTATCCAGGTAACGGACGAAACGACAGCCGTGAGTGTGATCCACCACGTGCACCGTGTTGTCGTCAACAATCACCAACAGCATCTCCCGCCCGTCAATCAAACAGAAACACGCGTCTATGGGGTACAGAACCCTGCCAGGAGTGTATGGATAGTCACGTTTACTGACAGAGCCAACCATCTTATACACGATCAACGAAGAACTAAGAACCGTACGTATTATAGCAGCAATAAAGCCTCTGTTGGCCGAAATATCGCAAACGGTGCCGTCAACAGTGCCGATGGAAGCCTTTTCATTCCACTTGAATGGCTGAAGAGAGTCGAATGACACTAGGCGATAACCAAGTGAGGACGGTAAAAGAATACCCCGCTTTCGCGTTAACTTCACCATGTATACTCCGTCACGAACACCCTTACAACGTGGCCAAATGTTAACCCGCTCTTTTATATCGATTTCACCACCACGTCCGCCAGGCTGAATCCACTTAAGCTTATGATATTCGGAAGGATGACCATATATGGTTACGTCCTCAAGAATCGTCATCGGTCGCCCGCTCATATCTGTGTTAATCCTTTCCTCCAACTGCTTCCCGTGTTCATCATGTAACACCGTGGCCTGCACAGCTCCTACCTCAAACTGAACCCATACTCGGTTCTGGCTGGTGGGGCAAATGGAATGTATAATAGATATTGTGTCTGTTGTGTAGACAATAACTCTTGGCCCAGGCTTTACAATATACAGAGTGTTTGATACACTGGTTGTCACCATCCCCGAAGCAGCTGTTGCGTTTGTCGCCGGTGTGCTGGCGTCTACAGACAGGTCGTGCGTGGACTGTGATCCTTTCTCTAAAACACCAACAAACGTCAGAATGTCGGCCGGGTTCACGGCACTTGGGTTGTGTTTGCACATAAATCCCGACGCTTCTTTCTTCACGATTTCTTGCAGCTGCGACATTTCCTTCCTGTCCACAGTCACTTCCGTCATCTGAGCTTCCAGGGATACAATGTCGGCATCTACGTTACTGTCCAGCACGCGAGTCACGTGATCACACTGAGCGACCACTGCGGCATGATGGTCCTGCACGTGCTGTGTGTGGGCGCGAATACTTAAGATTTGCGCCATGGTGGCGGACTGGACACTCTCCACCGCCTGACGGGACCACTGTGTGAGAAGCTTCACTCTGTTTGCCATTTCTTCCTTCGTCTTCTTTTCCAGCTCTTGCAGCCTCCTGCATTCAAATTCCGCCGTAGCAAGAACAGAATCCAGGACCGCTTTCTCCTCTTTCATCCTTTCCAGTTTGTCTTGAACTCTAGCCTTGGCCTTGGCTTCTGCGTCTGCGAGGTCCTCGGTAGGGTGACCTTCGTGTGACGTCAGGTTGCACTGTAGGCAAATGTTGGTTTTGCACGAAGTGCAGTAAAGAGTCAGTTTGTGTTTCGGGTGTTTCAGACATTTTTCTTCTACACTGTGAGCCACCCCCTGTGACTTCCCCTTGAGATTTTCTGTCTGAAGCGAGATGACGGTGTGTGTACGACCAAAGGTGTACGCGTCATGGCCTCGCCTGCAGGGGCCGCAGTACTTCTGCTTACACTGAAGACACTTGTGGGTGGCTTCCCTTTGCTCATCACACACCTCGCACAGTTTTGTGTGGGTTGGCTCGTTATCCAGATCCTCTTCAATGTAGAAGTTTGTCTGTCAGAAGGACATACCAACAGACCCATGAAAAAAAAAATTCTCAAGTGCATATTAATTTTGTTCACTGAAAATGACGTTAAACGGGCTGAGTAAGTGAGTTTTCAGTAGGCCTTAACGCCGCGCAAACCCTATCCTACGCTGTTTAACGTCTAGCTGCGAAGTAGTAGCAAGCCCTATAGACCACTTCGCGACTAGACGTTAAACAGCGCAGTAGATGTCTCAAAACAGACAGGTGAACTTATAATGAATAATAAAACAAAAGTCAACAACTTCGCGAAAAACTGGCCGTGTAACTAGTAGTACACACTAACTTGTAGGCACACACACACACACACACACACACACACACACACACACACACACGGCGCGAGCGCCAGTGAGGTCATTGCTGCGAACATTTTATCTGCCACGTGACCTAGATCAATTCATGAGTTTACAGGTCGGGAATGATCGTGTCAACTCAGTGATTCATTGTCTAATTTTAACTCTACATACTGACCTAAACAGTAAAACTTTACAGGGATGGATGTTGGGTGGGCGGGTGGGTGTTTGGGGGTTTAACGTCCTTTTCCACCACATACGGGCGATATCAGCGAAAGACGGGGCAACTATGAAAAAGCCAGCACAAATATTTGGTCCCAGCCGGGATGCGAACTCACGACCCGAGCATTAGAAGTCCAACGCTCTACCATTGGGCCACCCTGACTCCCCGGAAAGCTTTACAAATATCCGTGTCAGAATATGTTGTCGCATAACACTGATCGGCTGCAGAAGCGTCCTAAGTATATCAGTCTTTACAGATTGTAAATGAAAGTTTGTAAAGTCACCCCTCACCTGCAGAGCCCCGACTCCCCCGGGCGGCACAATGACGGGAGCACGACAGGCGGGACAGGGGAAGGAGGGGGAGGTGCCAGCTAGAGTCTGTAGACACGCCTGACAGAACGTGTGGAAACACGGCAACAGTTTGGGACGTTGGTACCGCTCCAGACAGATCGCGCACTCCAACTTGCTCCTCACGGCTTCTGCTCCGTCCCCACCACTCGTCGCCATCTTGTCAGTTATCGGAAAGGCATACACATTCAGGTATACACGTCCGCTTCACGATCAGAATGTTAATTTCCAGTCACAAGTTGAATAAAAGGCGTGATTCGTTGTAGAATACTCTCAAAGTTGTGTCTACGTCCAGTCCACATCAGTTTGAAGCCATATGGAAGCTTGCTCTTGTTTGTCCGTGTACAGCCAGAGAAACTCAGAAGTTCAGTGTCGTGTATTGGTTTTGTTTCGCTATGTCGGGCAGTGCATCTCCCCTGAGTCGCGTGATCATAGAGCTGGTACAAAAGTTAAAGTACGAAAGGTGGTGCAAGGTTATCTGTTATCGGCGACCCAGTAACAAAATAAAATAAATATCTGTATGATTGTAATGTCACAGCGTACACGCAACTGACCCCGATACAGTGCACGTCTCCTGCCCTCAAGTGTGCACAGCGAAATGTACCCGTCACCTTACGTTAACCTTTGTTGTCAGTGTCTTGCAAAAAAAATTGAACTGGAAAGTCCTGTAAATTTAGTTACCATAAAAGAAATACCTGGCAAAAGGATAGGGACTTTCTTTCAGATGGTTGTTTGGAGTTGAATTTCTTTACTAGTGTACTAATTACAGGGGCGGTGTGTTTCTGATTGTGTTCTTTCTATCTATATAGATAAAACCTTGGCAGGGAACCCATGCACATGATTGTCATGTGACACGGTAATATTGTCATGTGATATGGCACATAAGTTATTTTCGCGGGTGAGATCCCATAAAAGAAACCACGGATGAGAGCAAAGGGAAAAGTCACTAATTGATGATAAGGCGCCATGCCGAGCACGAATGCCTGTGTGTGTGTGTGTGTGTGTGTGTGTGTGTGTGTGTGTGTGTGTGTGTGTGTGTGTGTGTGTGTATGCGTGTGTGTGTGTGTGTGTGTGTGTGTGTGTGTGTGTGTGTGTGTGTGTGACTTGTAGAAACCCGTTTTGCTAGCGCTGCATTTAGTTCCTCAGTGCATGATGTCATGACTGAGAATAAAACTAGAAAGTTGGACGTCTGCAACCGAAGGTTGTGAACGTGAGTGGCCCAGATGGGGACCCTAGCACAGAGAGAGAGAGAGTTAAATTTACGCGTACTGCTAAGACGTTCCCTGCGCAACTGTTTCTTGTTCAGACATTAGACAAAGAAAATGTTTTGTTGTTTAAAGGAACAGCAGGGAAGATGAAATGAACGGAAATACTCAATAATATTGTTTGACACATGAACATTCTTGCGACGAGTTGTGTGAGCATTAAAGAGGCTGCAAAAAAAAAAAATGATTTCCTTTCCGTAGGTTGGTAGGTTAGTTCTCAACATACATGACACTCAAGAAGTTTCTTTCAGAAGTTCAGTGGCTCTAAGGAGAAACCGCTAATTTCGAACCCTGGCTATCAATGATATACACGCAGTATTTTATGACTGATGCGTATTTGAGCGTTTGGTGTTTATTTGACGGACCACGTGTGGCGAGTGTACTAGTTTGTAGTACGTTTGGTTGTCAAGCAAAAGCGTGATTTTCGTGATTTGTGTATTTGTTGTACAAGGTGCATGCCAAGGGGTTTCAACAGGAGGCAAACTGCCAAGTCTCACACACACACACACACACACACACACACACACACACACATACACACATGGAGACAGACGGAGAGTGTATTAACTTTATTTTGACAACGCTTCTGATCAATACATTACTGCCGAATAATTACTGCCGAATAATTACTGCATACATGTACGTGTGTAGTAGTTCTCAATTCCGCTGCCCCTCCTGTTTGAAACTGAATCATTAAAGTGCACATGAAGCACTGTACGATGAAGAAGTACAGGTGTGTTTGAATTGATATGGCGAGGAACAACCCCCCCCCCCCCCCCCAAAAAAAAAAAAAAAATATTGCTGCCCACTAAGAATTCAAACCTAGGCATCAGAATCCCAAACGGATGCTTTAACCACTGTACAAATAAATACGGGGACACAGAGACAGACAGGGACAGAAATACAACTGATATGCAGTTTGAAACAGGGAATTAAGGATGAAGTGAATGACTTGTCACAACCTTATCCACCTACATAAAACAGAAAGATAAACAATATTATTATACGGAACGTGCCCTTTATGACCAATGACAATGACAAAGATTGTTTATTCACAACGTTAACCGTATGAAAACGAATATTCTGCAGCTCAAAGCACGCAACGTACGAAATGAACGGAAATACGGCACTTGATGATATTGTGTTTGACACACGAACATTGATCTACAGTTGACATATGATGTGCTTTGAGTTGGTGTGCAGCTTATTTCTCTACATACATGACACTCAAGAAGTTTCTGTAAGAAGTTGAGTGACTCTAGCAGACACCGTTAATTAAGAACCGTGGCTATCAGTGATACACACGCAATAACCAACGCATGCATTCAGCACGAAACGTCCCAGATGTTTAAAAAATGTCCGTAGGATGTTTCAGCAAGTGTCACATGGAGCACATTAATTTTCTCGAAGCTCTTCCCGTCTTGGACAGTCAAGTTACTGTTTCTTTTCCAGGAAAAAAAAACAACATCTCTTACAGATAAACAAGGATTACTTTTCCGCCGTGATATCCGATCCACACCCTGTGATGATAGTCTGTGGCCAGGTAACATGGATCATGCAGGGTCAGGGGCCCGGTATCCAGGTAATAGACGAAACGCCAGCCGAAAGTGGGATCCAGCACGTGCACCGTGTTGTCGCTAACAGCTACCAGCAGCATCTCCCGCCCGTCGATCTGACAGAAACACGCGTCAATGGGGTGCAGATCCCTGCCAGGATAGTATCCAGCCTCGCATGTACTGTCAACCATCGTATACACGTTCAACGAGGAACTTCGAAACTGAAGTTCTATAGCAGCAAAAAAGCCTCTGTTGGCCGAAACGTCGCAAACGATGGCATCAGCTGTGCCGATGGAAGCCTTTTTAGTCCACTTGAATGGCTGAAGAGAGTCGAATGACACTAGGCGATAACCGAGTGAGGACGGCATACGCCTACCCTGCTCTTTTCGCTGTAACTCCACCATGTATTCTCCGTCACGAACACCCTTACAACATGGCTGAATGTCAACCGGCTCTTTTATGTCGATTTCACCACCACCTCCACCAGGCTGAATCCACACAAGCTTGTGATATTTGGTAGGATGACTGTATATGGTTATGTCCTCAAGAATCGTCATCGGTCGCCTTATTATATCTGTGTTAATCCTTCTCTCCAACTGCTTCCCGTTTTCATCATATAAAGCCATGACCTTCACAGCTCCTGTCTCATACTGAATCCATATCCGGTTCTGGCTGGTGGGGCAAATAGAGTGTATAAAAGACATTGTGTCTGTTGAGTAGACAATTACTCTTGGCCCAGGCTTTACATCAGACGTAGTGTTTGTTACACTGGTTGCCAGCATCCCCGAAGCAGCTGTTGTGTTCGTCCCTGACATATTGGCGTCTACAGGCTGCTCGTTATCCAGATCCTCTTCAGTGTAGACGTTTGTCTGTCAGAAGGACATACCAACAGACCCATAAGAAAAAAATTCTCAAGTGCATGTTTGTTCACGGAAAATGGCGTTAAACGCGCTGAGTAAGTGAGTTTTCAGTAGGGCCCGCTTAACGCCGCGCAAGCCCTATACTGCACGGGGAGCCGGGGTGGCCGAATGGTAGAGCGTTGGACTTCTAATGGTCGTGAGTTCGTACTAGTATCCCGGCTGGAGCCAAATATTTGTGCTGGCTTTTTCATCGTTGCCCCGTCTTTGATAGCACCCGTATGTGGTGGACTGAAAAGGACGTTAAACCCCCAAACATCCACCCCTATGCTGCGCTGTTTGTCTAGCCGCGAAGTAGGAGTAAGCCCCATAGACTACTTCGCGACTAGAGTTTAAAAGCGCAGTAAATGTCTCAAAACAGACAAATGAACTTATAATGAATAATAAAACAAAAGTCAACAACTTCGCGATAAACCGTTTAACTAGTAGTACACACTAACTTCTACACACACACACACACACACACACACACACACGCCGCTGCCAACATTTTATCTCCCACGTGACCTAGATCAAATTCATGAGTTCAGGTTTACAGGCCGGGGATGAACGTGTCAACTCAGTGACTCATTGTCTAATTTTAACTCTACGTACACCTAAACAGTAAAGCTTTACAAATATCCGTGTCAAAATATGTTGTCGCTTTACACTGATCGGCTGCAAACAGCGTCATGAGTATTTCAGTCTTTACAGATTGTAAATGAAAGTTTGTAAAGTCACCCTTCACCTGTAGAGCCCCGACTCCCCTTCCGCCCTCACCACCCCGGCGTCGCCATCTTGTCACTCGCTGTCACCTGCACACCTCAGTCCAGGCGGAGTTCTTTTCCTCAATGTGCACACGTCCGCCCGACCGACGTGGGTAGCGCCGGGTGTTGATTTTAGAGTATTTTGTTCACCACACCCATAACTCTGTAATCTCCGCGTTCAGCGAGTGAACTAAACACAAAGAACCGACTAAGATGAAGACTCGGTCACTGACGTCCCGTATGTCTCACTGAACAAGTCGAGTCTACTACTGCCGCTGTGGCCGGTAAAGACTACCAACAAGGAAGTTCTCAGAAGTATGAGTCGTGGTATGCTGAGCAGAATAGCGCTCGAAATGTGTATTTCTGTAGTTAAATGCGCCATTCTTACGCTGTGATGATTAAAATAGCCTTGGGTTTTGCCGGCCTGACAGCGAGCATTTTCTGTTTTGACAGCGATGTATGGTCTAAGGGAAACAATCACGAGTCGGCGTACTAAGGTACGAACGTAGACCGACTACTTCCCTTGGATCATCGTAATCAGGGCTGCTCAGTGGAGGATGCTCTTCTTCCAAAACTAAAGGGAAACAATCATGCCGCCTGATCAAGAGCTACCTTCTTATTATTATCAACTGACCACCCTCAACATACTGAGGAAGACTGTCAGTGCAGCTGTATGTGCTGGTCATCTGCTTTCCATTCCACGTACCGAACCGGCCTTGCGCTTGAATGGGATTTTTGTTACGCGCGCACTTGATGTGTGTGTGTGTGTGTGTGTGTGTGTGTGTGTGTGTGTGTGTGTGTGTGTGTGTGTGTGTGTAGGAGGGAGGGGGGCTAACCACATGGAGAAGGTGTTAATTTGAAGGTCCACGTGTGGCAAGTGTGCTAGTTTGTAATGATTTTTGTTGTCACGAAAAAGTGTCATTTCGAGATTTTTTTTTAATTTTAGCGTAAGGCGCATGGAGGGGAGTGCAACAGGAGGCAAATTTCGCAGATGGTAAGTAGAGGTGACGCGAGTGGATTTGAGCGAAGTGGCTTTCTGACCTGAACTCCAGCGAGGCCTCAGTGTAATGCAATCGATTTTTTTTTAAACTCATGTCACGCGCGCCCAAAATGGTCTGTGCATGGTAATATTTGTTTCTATACTGAAGCATTTTTAGGGGTGATTATGATGCCTGAAGCTAATAGGGAATATATAGTCATTCTGAGGCCTCGCGCATTTGTAGTATGAAACCTAATTGGAGCTTTAGTGTTTCGCGATGGCTGACGTATTGTCTTCCAAGTCAAGTCACACACACACACACACACACACACACACACACACACACACACACACACACACACACACCACACCACACACACACACACACACACACACACACACACACACACACACACACACACACACACACATGGAGACAGAGAGTCATTAACTTCATTTTGACAACGGTTCTGCTCAATACATTACTGCCGAATAATTACTGCTGAATACATTCCTGCACGCATGGTGTGTGGTTATTTTCCATTCCGAGACCTATATAGCATACTGTATGAAACTGGATCTTTAAAGTGCAGGTGAAATTTGAGCGAGACAAACACCGTGAAAAAGTCTACATATAAATTTGACCCGATCTGGTCGCGAAAAAACCCATAAAAATTACTGCCCACTAAGAATTCAAACTTCGGCATCAGGAATCGCAACGGACGCCTTAAACGCTACGCTTACCCCCTGTATAAATAAATGGAGACAGAGACAAAAATGCAACTGATTTACAGTGTGAAGCAGGGAATTCAGGATTAAGTGAATGACTTGCCACAAGCTCATCCACTTACATAAACAAACGAGACAAACATTATTATACGGGACATGGCTCATACTGTATGAAACTGGGTCTTTAAAGTGCAGATGAAACTTGTGCGAGACAAACACCGTGAAGAAGTGTACAGATAAATTTGACTCGATCTGGTCAGGGGGAAAAACACCGCAAAAAGTAGTGCCCAAGGAGAATACAAACTTCGGCATCAGGATTCACAAAGGATGCGACAGCTAGGCCAAACCCCCTGGATAAAATTAAAAAAAAAAAAAAAAAAAATGGTGACACGGAGAATGAGACAGGCACAAAAATAGATTTGGGAATTAATGATTCAGTGAATGACTTGTCACAAGCTTATCCACTTACACAAACCAGCAAGACAGAAAACATTATTATATGGAACGTGGCCTTAGTGAACAATGCCAGTGACAAAGATTGTTTATTCACAACGTCAGCCGTTTTAAAACGAAAATTCTATAGCTTCAAGCACACACGTACGAAATGAACGGAAATAGGGCACTTGATGATATTGTTTTTGACACATGAACATTTCTGAAGCGTTGCACGATTGTTGTGAACATTAAAAAGGGTAAAAATAAAAATGATTCTACCGTTGACGTATGATTTCCTTTGCTAAGGTTTGTAGCTCAAGTCTCAACACTCAAGAAGTTTTTGTAAGACGTTGAGTGGCTCTGAGAAGACACCATTCATTTCGAACCGTGGCTATCCATCATATATACACGCAATAACCAACGCATGTATTCACAGTGTTTTGAAAATGTCCGTCGGGAGCTTTAACAAGTGTGAGTTACTCGGAGCACGTGACTTTTCACGAATTCAAGTCACTGTTTCATTTCCGGAAAAAAAAATCCACACACATCTGTCAGAGATAAACAAGGATTACTTTTCCGCCTTGACATCCGATCCACACCCTGTGATGATAGTCTGTGGCCAGGTAATATGGATTATGCAGGGTCAGGGGTTTGGTATCCAGGTAACGGACGAAACGACAGCCGTCAGTGTGATCCAGCACGTGCACCTTGTTGCCGTCAACAGCAACCAGCAGCATCTCTCGCCCGTCAATCAGACAGAAACACGCGTCTCTGGGGTAGAGACCCTTGCCAAGAGGGTATGTAGAGTCACGTTTACTGACAGAGTCAACGATCTTATAGACGCTCAACGAGGAATCGAATGACGTATATTTCATAGCAGCAATAAAGCCTCTGTTGGCCGAAATATCGCAAACGGTGCCATCAACTGTGCCGATGGAAGCCTTTTCATTCCACCTGAATGGCTTAAGAGAGTCGAATGAAACTACGCGATAACCCAGTGAGGACGGAAAAAAACTACCCTGCTCTTTTCGCTTTAACTCCACCATATATACTCCGTCACGAACACCCTTACAACATGGCCGAATGTCAACCTGCTCTTTTATATCGATTTCACCACCACCTCCACCAGGCTGAATCCACACAAGCTTGTGATATTTGGTACGATGTTTGTATATGGTTATGTCCTGAAGAATCGTCATCGGTCGCCCGCTTATATCTGTGTTACTCCTTCTCTCCAACTGCTTCCCGTGTTCATCATATAACACCATGACCTCCACACCTCCTGCCTTATACTGAACCCATACATAGTTCTGGCTGGTGGGGCAAATGGAGGATACTATAGACTTGTCTGATGAGTAGACAATGATTCTTGGCGCAGGCTTTGGGACGGACAGAGTGTTTGGTACACCTGTTCCCAGCATCCTCGAAGCAGCTGTTGTGTTCGTCCCCGATGTGCTGGCGTCTACAGACTGGTCGTGTGAGGACTGTGATCCTTTCTCTAAAACGCCAACAAACGCCACAATGTCGGCCGGGTTCACAGCACTTGGGTTGTGTTTACACATAAATCCCGACGCTTCTTTCTTCACGATTTCTTGCAGCTGCGACATTTCCTTCCTGTCCACGGTCACTTCCGTCATCTGAGCCTCCAGGGATACAATGTCGGTATCTACGTCACTGTCCAGCACGCGAGTCACGTGACCACACTGAGCGACCACTGCTGCATGCTGGTCCTGCACGTGCTGTATGTGCGCGCGAATACTTAAGATTTGCGCCATGGTGGCGGACTGGACACTCTCCACCGCCTGACGGGACCACTGTGTGAGAAGCTTCACTCTGTTTTCCATTTCTTCCTTCGTCTTCTTTTCCAGCTCTTGCAGCCTCCTGCATTCAAATTCCGCCGTAGCAAGAACAGAATCCAGGACCGCTTTCTCCTCTTTCATTCTTTCCAGTTTGTCTTGAACTCTGGCCTTGACCTTGGCTCCTGCGTCCGCAAGGTCCTCGGTAGGGTGACCATCGTGTGACGTGAGTTTGCACTGCATGCAGATGTTGGTTTTGCACGAAGTGCAGTAAAGAATCAGTTCGTGTTTCGGGTGTTTCAGACTTTTCTCTTCCACACTGTGAGCCACACCCTGTGTCTTCCCCTTTAGATTTTCGGGGTCATCAGAATCTGTCTGAAGCGAGATGACGGTGTGGCTACGTAAAGAGGTGAACGCGTCATGGCATCGCCTGCAGGGGCCGCAATACTTCTGCTTACACTGAAGACACTTGTGGGTGGCTTCCCTTTGCTCATCACACATCTCGCACAGTTTCGTATGGGTTGGCTCGTTATCCAGATCCTCTTCAGTGTAGAAGTTAGTCTGTCAGAAGACAAATTAACAGACCCATAAGAAAAAAAGAAAGTTTTTCTTGAAAGTGCGTCCTTGCTTAGAAGGGCGTTAAAAAGAGTAGAACAATAGATAGGTCAACTTATTATGAGTGATAAAACTACAGAGGCAGGCCTACTTGGATCACCTGCAAAATGGGTCGAGGTCATTCAGAAGAGTATGTTTGTAAAAGTCTTATTACTGTCTACCATCATGCCAAGTTAGGTGTCTCTGGTGCTCATAGTGTCTGAGAAATTGCAATGTTCAATTTTTCCATGGACTTGTATAGCATTGACCTTGAGCCAAAGTCATTCAAACAAGATGTGTCAGTATAGATCTTATCAATGTCTAAAACTACTCCATGTGTGATGCCGGCCCCATGGGCTCGCCTTCACGCAGCGGGGCTGATTTTGCCAAGCTTGCCCACCCCTTTTGCTCTTTCTTTACTCTTATTTCTGCCTCACTCGGTCCATTCACCTGTCTTTTGCTCTCTTAAAATCTCCTCCGGGGGGAGGTCAGTAAGCGGGTGTCTGCTGACCCTTGGTCCAGTGAGACATCTGAGGGTCGTTTCTGAAGGCCGACTTCACTGGATTCCCCCCACCTGGTCTTCAGCCTGGCGGGCTTTGTTCGCAGCGCCCCGCTGGTGCTGCTGAACACCTGTCATGTTGAAGACCTTCACAACGCACCCCTCTCTGGTGCGTTGTTTTCCCAAACCGCCTCACGGCGGGGAGGTTCCGTGTTGGAGCGGTCTGTTCTCCAACTGCCTCCCAGGCATGTTGTCTTCATTGGCAACTAAGGAATTTTCCTTCCTACCTCTCTGTCTATCCCTCACCAGCCCATTCACCTGTATCTTTCTCTTTAAAACCTCCCGAATTTAGCCGCTCTGTCCTTCCTCTCTTCTCTCAGCTGATTTCTAAGTTCGGCCCTTTCATCTATATTTCTTCTTTTTAACCCCTCACTCACGTCTGCACTACCAGTGGTTAGGCATAAGTGATGTTGGGAATATGCTGCGAACTGGTTTATTGCGCCTAGGAGATGATAAGTTGCAATATTTGCTGTATATGCGCTTAGTATTTATCTTTGTTTTAACTAGTTGTAATTGTCATTTGTTTTCTACGCTTTTTTGTAACCGGGAGTTCGATAAATTAGCATGAAGGTGCAGCGTCTCCTGCATGTCCTGGGTTTATATTGCCCCGCAGACCAGTTTGCATCCTATGTCCAACGTTACATTTTTGTTTTTTTCATGTAGTGCAGACACACTCAGCCGCGAATTAGTCTTTGTGGCTTGCGCGGCTTTAAGCCCTAAAAACTCACTCACTCACTCCCCATGTGTGATGCCTCTTGTTTCTGTAGTTTCTGTGAAAATACCAACGTTAAGACTCACGACAACATTAATGACCTTCACCTTAAGTCACGGTCATTCAAAATGGTATGTCTGGAAAGGTCTTATCATTTTCTCTCATCATGTCAAGTTTGGTGCCTCTGCTATTTGTTGTTTTTGAGAAAATAACAGCGTTAAAGTTTCTATTAAGTTTGCCACAAACAGCTTGTATGCCACTGACCTTGAATCAAGGTCACTGAATACAGGTATGTCAGGAAAGGTCTTATAATTGTCTATCATCATGCAAACTGTGATGCCTCTGGTGTTTTGAGACTTTGAGAATATGCCATCATTAAAATTCCACAAAGACATTTTATAACCTTGATCTTGAGTCAAGATAATTCAAAATGGTATGTTTTAAAAGGTCTCGCTGTTTATAAGCATGCCAAGTTTGGTGCCTCTGCTCTTTGTCGTTTCGGAGAAAATACCAATGTTAAGGCTTTTTGACGTATTCAACAATCAGCTTGTATGGCCTTGACCTTAACTCAAGGTCACTGAACAAAGGTATGTCAGTAAAGGGATTACATGTATCAATGTCTAACATCACGCAAAGTTTGATGCCTCTGGGTGTTTGTAGATTCTGAGAAAATCCGTAAAGTTCCAAACATACAGCTTTATTGACCTTGACCTTGAGTCAAAGTCAATCTATAGGGCATATTTTGAAAGGTCTTGTTGCTGTCTATCAGCAAGCCAAGTTTGCTGCTTCTGCTAGCTGTAGATTCTGAGAAAATGACATGTTAAAAATTGGTGGGTTTGTTTGTTTGTTTGTTTGTTTGTTTTTTTTGGTCAGTCACACACACACACACACACACACACACACACACACACACAAGGAGATAGAGAGTTATTCACTTTATTTTGACAACGGTTCTGCTTAATACATTACTGCCGAATAATTACTGCTGAATACATTCCTGCATGCATGGTGTGTGGTTATTTTCCATTCCGAGGCCAATACAGCATACTGTATGAAATTGGATCTTTAAAGTGCAGATGGAATTTGTGCCAGACAAACACCGTGAAAAAGTCTACAGATAAATTTGACTCGATCTGGTCGCGAAAAAAACAAGGAGGAACGGCCCCGTCCTACAAAGTTGTTTCTCCAAATTTCATGTTATTTTGTCTGTTTTGTTGTTATTGTTGCCGGTTCTCCCCTCTCCAAGTTCTACCAATGACACTAGATCCTCTACGACCTCGACCGATTAGTCACGTGACTGGGGGTGGGGCCGGGTGGGGGGAGAGAGAGAGAGAGACAGACAGACAGAGACAGAGAGACACAGAGAGAGAGAGAGAGAGAGAGAGAGAGAGAGAGAGAGAGAGAGAGAGAGAGGGTGGGTGGGTGTTTAGGAGTTTAACGTCCTTTTCCACCACGTAAGGGTGCTTTCTAAGACGGGGCAACGAGAGAAAGGCCAGCATAAACATTTGGCCCCAGCCGGGATTCGAACTCTCGACCCGAGCATTGAAAGTCCAACGCTCTACCATTCGGCCACCCTGGCTCCCCAGAGAGAGAGAGAGAGAGAGAGAGAGAGGTCAGTTCCGTGAACTAAACATTTGACGTCAGCCTCAGGCAGGTCGTCATACACAGACAGAGAGATGACGTCAATTCCGCGAACTAAACATTTTCACGTCAGCCTCTAGCACTGCTATCGTCTGAGGAAGCTTGTTTATGTCTTGTGATTTCCCTGTTGGCTTTGTGGCTTCCCCGATTGAATTATTTTTCACATGAAATCTGGAAGATCTAGAGGGCTGGTTAAATGTCGGAGGCAGTGACGATACTTGCTTATTTTGTCTGTGAACTAAGCGTTTGACGTCAGCTTCACACTGGTGGTATGACAGATGATGCTTGTGCATGTCTTGTGATTTCCCTGTTGCTTTTGTGACTTCCCTGGCTGAACTAATTTTTACATAAAATCTGGAAGATCTAGAGGGCTGGTGAAACATGGACTAGAATACCTTGGATTGTACTTATGAAATCGAAAATTTGGAACTCTTTTGACCGGTGCTTCTCGCAGAAACTTGAAAAAGTTATGTTTATCTAAAAGTTCAGTTATTCTAAATGCTAAAGATATAATAGTGCAGTAGTTCCTGTCATATGTGCAGTTGTCACACTAGACAAAAACGCCGGGATGATAAGTAATTTGCAGTAGTCTTTTCATAGATATTTGATCTTATGTGCAAACCACCCCTACCTCGGAAATATTTTTTTTTACACAAAACCAGTCAGAGCTACAGAGCTGTAGCACTAATCAATGCAGTGTGATTGGGTGAACTTCCAAAGTCTAGAAAATGAAGGAATTTGAACAACTTTTTCGAAAAAATTCGTAACATGACCGATTTTTTAAAATTGGCGATAACTCTTCTGAAAATGCGGCAGGCTAAAAATCGTGAAAGGTAGCTCTGGAGAAGGTGATTTCCCATTTCATCTCAAAGTAAAAAGGCCTCCATCGAGGTGGTTTAGGAGATAGCCATCATTACATCCGTCCACACACACACACACACACACACACACGTCATTCCCGCCAAAAAGAACGCAGCAGCAAAGTGTGCACGTAAGGTGTCTATGACGCAGATTTCGTTACGTCACTGTGTGCGTGAAAGTAAGTATTGTTTGGAGAAACGTCACAGTCTTGTTTTGTATCACTGAAACTTGCTGCTGCGCGTAGCAAAATCTGCCCCGTCTCATAAAGTTGTTTCTCTAGATAGAGAAACAACTTAAAAAAACATAAAAATTACTGCCCACTGAGAATTCAAACTTCGGCATCAGGAATCGCAACGGACGCCTCAAACACTACGCCAACCCCCTGTATAAATAAATGGAGACAGAGACAAAAATGCAACTGATTTACAGTGTGAAGCAGGGAATTCAGGATTAAGTGAATGACTTGTCACAAGCTTATCCATTTACATAAATCAGCGAGACAAACATCATTATACGGGACTTGGTCCATACTGTACGAAATTGGATCTTTAAAGTGCGGATGAAATCTGTGCGAGACAAACACCGTGAAGAAGTGTACAGATAAATTTGACTCGATATGGTCAGGAAATAAACCTGCAAAAATTAGTGCCCAACGAGAATTCAAACTTCGGCATCAGGATTCACAAAGGATGCGTTAACAACTAGACCAAACCCCCTGGATACAAAACAAACAAACAAAAAAAAAAAAAAAACCCAACCAACAACAACAACAAAAATGGTGACACGGAGACTGTGTCAGGCACAGAAATACAATTGGAAATTAATGATTCAGTGAATGACGTCACAAGCTTATCCACTTACACAAACCAGCAAGACAGACAAGATTATTATATGGAACGTGGCCTTAGTGAACAATGCCAATGCCAAAGATTGTTTATTCACAACGTCAGCCGTTTTAAAACGAACATTCTGCAGCTTCAAGCACACACGTACGAAGTGAACGGAAATAGGGCACTTGATGATATTGTTTTTGACACAAAAACATTTCTGAAGCGTTGCACGATTGTTGTGAACATTAAAAAGAGTGAAAATAAAACTGGTTCTACCGTTGATTGCTTTGCTTAGGTTTGTAGCTCAAGTCTCAACACTCAAGAAGTTTCTGTAAGAAGTTGAGTGGCTCTGAGAAGACACCATTCATTTCGAACCGTGGCTATCCATCATATACACGCAATAACCAACGCATGTATTCACAGTGTTTTGAGAATGTCCGTCGGGAGCTTCAGCAAGTGTGAGTTACTCGGAGCACGTGACTTTTCACGAAGTCATGTCACTGTTTCATTTCCGAAAAAAAAAATCCACACACATCTGTCAGAGATAAACAAGGATTACTTTTCCGCCATGACATCCGATCCACACCCTGTGATGATAGTCTGTGGCCAGGTAGCGTGGATTATGCAGGGTCAGGGGCCCGGTATCCAGGTAACGGACGAAACGACAGCCGTCAGTGTGATCCAGCACGTGCACCGTGTTGTCGCTAACAATCACCAGCAGCATCTCCCGCCCGTCAATCAGACAGAAACACGCGTCTCTGAGGTACAGACTCTTTCCAGGAGTGTATCCAGAGTCAAGTTTACTGTCAGAGTCAACGATCTTATACACGTTCAACGAGGAATTGTACAACCTATTTTTTATAGCAGCAATAAAGCGTCTGTTGGCCGAAACGTCGCGAACGGTGCCATCAACTGTGCCGATGGAAGCCTTTTCATTCCATTTGAATGGCTGAAGAGAGTCGAATGAAACTAGGCGACAACCCAATGAGGACGGGGAAAAAAGATCCTGCTCTATTCGCTTTAACTCCACCATGTACACTCCGTCACGAACACCCTTACAACATGGCCGAATTTCAACCCGCTCTTTTATATCGATTTCACCACCACCTCCACCAGGCTGAATCCACACAATCTTGTCATATTCGGTAAGATGTCTGTCTATGGTTATGTCCTCAAGAATCGTCATCGGTCGCCCGTTCATATTTGTGTTATTACTTCTCTCCACCTGCTGCCCGTGTTCATCATATAACGCCAAAACCTTCACACCTCCTGCCCAATAATAAACCCATACCCGGTTCTGGCTGGTGGGGCAAATAGAGTGTACTATAGACTCTGTGTCTGTTGAGTAGACAATGACTCTTGGCGCAGGCTTTGGGATGGACAGAGTGTTTGGTACACCTGTTCCCAGCATACCCGAAGCAGCTGTTGCGTTTGTCCCCGATGTGTTGGTGTCTACAGACTGGTCGTGCGAGGACTGTGATCCTTTCTCTAAAACGCCAACAAACGCCAGAACGTCGGCCGGGTTCACGGCACATGGGTTGTGTTTGCACATAAATCCCGACGCTTCTTTCTTAACAGTTTCTTGCAGCTGCGACATTTCCTTCCTGTCCACAGTCACTTCTGTCATCTGAGCCTCCAGGGATACAATGTCGGCATCTACGTCACTGTCCAGCACGCGAGTCACGTGATCACACTGAGCGACCACTGCGGCATGCTGGTCCTGCACGTGCTGTGTGTGCGCGCGAAGACGCGAGATTAGCGCCAGGATGGCGGACTGAACACTCTCCACTGCCGGACGGGACCATTCTGTGAGAAGCTTCACTCTGTTTGCCATTTCTTCCTTCGTCTTCTTTTCCAACTCTTGCAGTCTTGCACATTCAAATTCCGCCGTAGCAAGAACAGAATCCAGAACCGCTTTCTCCTCTTTCATTCTTTCCAGTTTGTCTTGAACTCTGGCCTTGACCTTGGCTCCTGCATCCGCGAGGTCCTCGGTAGGGTGACCTTCGTGTGACGTCAGCTTGCACTGCATGCAGATGTTGGTTTTGCACGAAGTGCAGTAAAGAATCAGATCGTGTTTCGGGTGTTTCAGACATTTCTCTTCCACACTTTGAGCCACACCCTGTGACTTCCCCTTCAGATTTTCGGGGTCATCAGTATTTGTCTGAAGCGAGATGACGGTGTGGCTACGTAAAGAGGTGAACGCATCATGGCATCGCCTGCAGGGGCCGCAATACTTCTGCTTACATTGAAGACACTTGTGGGTAGCTTCCCTTTGCTCATCACACACCTCGCACAGTTTCGTATGGGTTGGCTCGTTATCCAGATCCTCTTCAATGTAGAAGTTTGTCTGTCAGAAGACAAAATTAACAGACCCATAAGAAAAACAGGTAGTTTTTTTTTTTCTTGAAAGTGCTCCTTTGCTTAGAAGGACGTTAAGAAGAGTAGAAAAATAGACAGATGAACTTATTATGAATGGTAAAACTAGAGAGGCAGAAGCCTACTTGGATCACTTGCAAAATAGGTCAAGGTCGTTCAAAAGAGTATATTTGTACAAGTCTTATTACTGTCTACCATCATGCAGAGTTAGGTGTCTCTGGTGTTCATAGTGTCTGAGAAAATGCAATGTTCCATTTTTTCATGGACAACTTGTATAGCCTTGACCTTGAGTCAAGGTCATTCAAAAAAGATGTGTCAGTAAAGATCTTATCGATGTCTATCATTACGCAAAGTGTGATGCCTCTTGTTTCTGTAGTTTCTGTGAAAATGCCAACGGTAAAAATCACGACAGACAACATTAATGACCTGGACCTCTAGTCAAGGTCATTCAAAAGGACATGTCTGGAAAGGCCCTATTATTGTCTCTCATCATGCCAAGTTTGGCGCCTCTGCTGTTTGTTGTTTTTGGGATAATACCAGCGTTAAAGTTTGTATTAAGTTTGCCACAAACAGCTTGTATGCCATTGACCTTGAATCAAGGTCACTGAATACAGGTATGTCAGTAAAGTTCTTATAATTGTTTATCTTCATGCAAACTGTGATGCCTCTGGTGTTTTGACATTTTGAGAAAATGCCATCATTAAAGTTCCAGATAGACAGATTTGATAACCTTGACCTTGAGTCGAGATCATTCAAAGGGGTGTTTTGAAAGGTCTCGCTGTCTGTAAGCATGCCAAGTTTGGTGCCTCTGCTCTTTGTCGTTTCGGAGAAAATACCAAAGTTAAGGCTTTTTGACGTCTTCAACGAACAGCTTGTATGGCCTTCACCCAAGGTCACTGAACAAAGGTATGGCAGTAAAGGGGTTATCAATGTCTAACGTCACGCAAAGTTTGATGCCTCTGGTGTTTGTAGATTCTGAGAAAATCCGTAAAGTTCCAAACATACAGCTTTATTGACCTTGACCTTGAGTCAAAGTCAATCTATAGGGCATATTTTGAAAGGTCTTGTTGCTGTCTATCAGCAAGCCAAGTTTGGTGCTTCTGCTATTTGTAGATTCTGAGAAAATGACAATGTTAAAAGTTTTTTTTGTCACACACACACACACACACACACACACACACACACACACACACACACACACACACAAAGACGACGGAGGGCTAATTCACCACTTTGTCAAACATGTAAGCCAATAAAAGACTTCACGAAAAACTACAAACATGATTTTCAATTCTAGGAACACACACACACACACACACACACACACACACACACACACACATGGAGATAGAGAGTTATTAACTTTATTTTGACAACGGTTCTGCTCAATACATTACTAGTACAAACATGATTTTCAATTCTAGGAAAACACACACACACACACACACACACACACACACACACACACACACACATGGAGATAGAGAGTTATTAACTTTATTTTGACAACGGTTCTGCTCAATACATTACTAGTACAAACATGATTTTCAATTCTAGCAAAACACACACACACACACACACACACACACACACACACACACACACACACACACACACGGCGCGAGCGCCAGTGAGCCCATTGCTGCAAACATTTTATCTGCCACTTAACCTAGATCTATTCGTGAGTTTACAGGTGTGAACGTGTCAACTGATTCATTGTCTAATTTTGGCCGTTACTACATACACGTAAACAGTAAAGCCAGCTCAGTTTAGAAAACAAAACAAAACACAAAAAAAACTTAAAATATCCCTGTCAAAATATGTTGTACTAAGCACTGATCTGTAAAACAGCGTCATAAGTATTTGAGCGTGGTGTGTTGTTGTTGTTGTTCAGGTTGTAACTGAAAGTTTGTAAAGTCACTCCTCACCTGTAGAGCCCCGACTCCCTCGGGCGGCACGATGACGGGAGCACGACAGGCGGGACAGGGGAAGGAGGGGGAGGTGCCAGCTAGAGTCTGTAGACACGCCTGACAGAACGTGTGGAAACACGGCAACAGTTTGGGACGTCGGTACCGCTCCAGACAGATCGCGCACTCCAACTTGCTCCTCACGGCTCCTGCTCCGCCCTCACCACCCGTCGCCATCTTGTTTGTCACCTGTACACCTCTAGGCGGAGTTCTTTATTTTCCTCAGTGTGCACACGTTCACCCGACCGACGTGGGTAGCGCTGGGTGTTGATTTTAGAGTTTTTTGTTCACCGCATCCATAACTCCGTAATCTCTGCGTTCAGCGAGTGGAACTGAAGACAAAGATTGAATCGACTGAGGTGAAGACTGTCACGTCCCGTATGTCTCACTCAGTGTACAAGTCAAGTTTACGGCCGCTATGGCCGGTAACCACTGCCAACACAGAAGCTTGAGTCGTGGTATGCTGAGCAGAATAGCGCTTGAACTGAGTGTTTCTGTAGTTTAGTGCGCCAGTCTTACGCTGTGGTGATTAAAATAGACTTGGGTTTTGCCAAAGATATAGCAAGCATTTTCGTTTTTGACAGCGACTTATGGTCTAAGGGAAACAATCACGACTTAGCGTAGTAAGGTACGAACGTAAAGCGACTACTTCCCTTAGATGTTCTCATTAAAGGGCTGCTGGAAAATCCTCTTCTGCAAACAAAGCAATAAACTAATGCCGCCTGATCATGAGCTGCTTCGTCTTCCTATAACTGATCAATCTCAACATGTTGAGGTCGAATGACAGTGCAGTTGTATGTGCTGGTCTCTATTCCATTCCACGTCCCCGGGAGTTTTTAACTGAACGCGACCACGCTCTGTGTGTGTGTGTGTGTGTGTGTGTGTGTGTGTGTGTGTGTGTGTGTGTGTGTGTGCAGGGCCGGATCCAGGGGGGGGGGGTGCTTTGATACTACATCCCCCCCCCCCCTGCAGTAGCATCAAACTGTAAATAATTGTTTACAACCGAGTTGTAACACTTGTGTTTTAGTGCCGTATATAACAACAGTTAGAAACTCGAAAACGTCGGTTGTTGTGCTTGGCCTTTTACAAGACCCGGGCAATAGGAAAAAAAAAATCAGCACCCCCAACCAAATTCTTGCCCACCAAGGGAATTGAACCGGGCAGCTCAGCATCCGCACTGATGTGGATGCCCGACTTTGCCACCAGACCAAACCCCCATGCTGATAATTCTAGTACTAGTAATTGTAGATGAAATCTGTATTCCGCCGAAGGTTATAATTAAACCGGGATAAGTAGGTCACGAATGAGTATGCATACCTCAATGTCCTTCACAACATTAACAGAATTATTATGAAGATGAATGTCAAGTCACAGTGAAAGCCAAACACATGTAAACAATGCAAAATTAACTCACCGATAAAAACACGAAAGTTCACATGGATTTTTCACAGCATTTTATTCGTCGCCAAACCAAAAGCAAGTATTCCGTATAGTTATGAAACGATCACTGTACTTTGCGAGTGCTACTGAAGAAATGAAGGCGACGATGAAATGAAGGCGACGGTGAAATAAGGCGACGACAGAAGATCTCACACCGTCTGGTTCGCATTCTCTTTCGCCAGTGTGACTTTCTTGAGAGTCTCGGTTTTCAAAACCTAGAAAAGATAAAAGATAACACGAAAAATAACTTCTTGTTGTCTGTTTGGTTTTTTCTGCATTTATTTCATTGTTTGATTGTTGCTACTGTTGCCACAGTTGTTGCTGTTGGACTTTTTTGTTGTTGTTGTTGTTGTTGGTGGTGGTGGTGGTGTGGTGTGGTGTGGTGTGTGTCGGGGTGTGTGTGTGTGTGTGTGTGTGTGTGTGTGTGTGTGTGTGTCGGGGTTTGTGTCTGTGTGTGTGTGTGTGTGTGTGTGTGTGTGTGTGTGTGTGTGTGTGTCGGTTTGTGTGTGGGTTTGTGTGTGTGTGTGTGTGCGCGCGCGCGCGCGCGCGTGCATGTGTTTGTGTAGGAGGGAGGGGGTGGGGTGGGGTGGTGGCTGTTCACATGGAGGAGCAAGTACCGTGACCAAACTCATCATCGTAGACTGTACTGCCATGTGTCTATGCAAACATCCGTACCTTCCGTTTCAGTTTCGATTTCTCCGCCTCAAGTTTTCGGTCTATGCGCTCAGCTCGCTTGATCTGAAACACACACACACACACACACACACACACACACACACACACACACACACACACACACACACACACACACAAATTAAGACAGATTCTCTCTCTCTCTCACACACACACACACACACACACACACACACACACACACACACACACACACACACACACACAAATTAAGACAGATTCTCTCTCTCTCTCTCTCTCTCTCTCTCTCTCTCTCTCTCACTCACACACACACACACACACACACACACACACACACACACACACACACACACACACACACACAAATTAAGACAGATTCTCTCTCTCTCTCTCTCTCTCTCTCTCTCTCTCTCTCTCTCTCTCTCTCACACACACACACACACACACACACAAATTAAGACAGACTCTCTCTCTGTCTCTCTCTCTCTCTCTCTCTCTCACACACACACACACACACACACACACACACACACACACACACACACACACACACACACACACACCTTGCTTGACGACAGTACAGAACCGCTTACCTTCTTCAGGTGACTTTCGCGATCTTTCTTCAATGCTCTTATCTGTTACAACAAAACAGTGAAGAAACAATAAGAAGCAAACGTACACGTCCTTGACCAGAAACAAAATATAGCTAAGGATACATTTGTTTGTTGTTGTTTAACGTCAAGTCTGTCACCTCGGGGGGAGCCGGGGTGGTCGAATGGTAGAGCGTTGGACTTCTAATGCTCGGGTCGTGAGTTCGATCCCGGCTGGGGCCAAATATTTGTGCTGGCTTTTTCATCGTTGCCCCGTCTTTGATATCACCCTATGTGGTGGAAAAGGACGTTAAACCCCCAAACACCCACCCACCCTGTCACCTCGGACAAGCTTAGTCGGTCCCAGTGACCTTGACCTTAGCCTATAATAAAAGACTTGTTAACGGCACTTTCCGCCCTTAGAATTTATGACAAAACGATATTTTTTTTATTTTTTTTTTCTGACAAACTGCAGTCAGGGAAAGTGGTGAATGGGCACACAGACAACATGAACAGATCAGGCGAATCTACACTGAAAATCACACCCACTTCCCCCAATGTACAAACGTATTTTTGATAGGCAATTCCAAAATTACACAACTGAAATTGTCAGGAGTGTGTGGTTAAATAAAAACACCACAGTTTCCTTCCTTTATAGCAAACGTGGGTGGGTGTTTGGGAGTTTAATGTCCTTTTTCCACCACATAAGGGTGATATCAAAGACGGGGCAACGAGAAACAAGATGGCCACCAGCCCAATATGTTGTTTCCATTTAATCACCTGCTGTCGTCACAGTCGTTCTGTTGTAATGCCATGTATCCGGGAGGACTCTCTCTCTCTCTCTCTCTCTCTAATTGAAACAACTGACCGGGCTTGTCAGACCAATCTTGTTTTTGGAAGAGAGACGTGAATTTGTTTTCTTTAAAATCTATGACGTTTCTTCTCACTGGGATGACGCATAATACATTTGACGTAATCACTTTGATACAATTCTTGCAATGAAAGCAGCCCCATGATAATTGAAGTGTTGCTACTGCGTGTAAAGATCGAATTAATACCGGCTCAGTATGTTTAACAGACAAGTCAGGGATTATGAAAAGACTCGTCCGAAAGCCCGCAGACTAGTGAAAATACCGTCGGACTAGTTAAATTGTTTTACCACTGGCCCGCCGGACTAGTTGAGATTACGAGGCAAAGCTTGCTCTATTTTCACAGAGCTGAATGCACAAGGTACTGTCAGCGAGCCTCTCTCTCTCTATCGGAAAAAAAATTCCCAGTAGTACGCTTTCCGCGAACGGTGCAAATCTCCCCTCGCTACGGTCCTGGCAAGACAGCGAATTAATTTTGTGTGCACGCGTGACCGCGGACAAAGACAGGGCAATTAGCGCATCGCCCCCGAAGCTCCACTGCAGCTCTGCGGGTAGTTATCACCTCATCCGCCAGTTCCGACGTCCTTTACACGTGTCAAATCACTGACCATTGTTTTCACAAGACACCCTATCACGCGTAGGTCGGTGCGTGTGAACTGACGTGTTTCTTTGTGTGCCGGTGTGTGTGAGCGAATTAAGGCGGACCGGATATTAATTTTGATAGGTATCGCGTGGGTACTAATCCGGCCCCCTTGTTTTCGTGTTTGACAATAAAGACAAGCCAATCGTATTCTCGGTGTCGAATGACGTTGATGACACAATTCAATGAATCACTGAATCAATGAACATAGATTCCATCTTTTTTCCGCGCCTGTCTGTGTGTGCGTGTGCGTGTTGGGGAGAGAGGTGGTGTGTGTGTGTGTGTGTGTGTGTGTGTGTGTGTGTGTGTGTGTGTGTGTGTGTGTGTGTGTGTGTGTGTGTCAATCTGCAGCCACACTTTAGACGTTGTTTTGTCTAAAAACTGTAAACGCTCTCTCTCTCTCTCTCTCTCTCTTACACTTATGTGCTGTTCTGTCACTGTATTACACTGCTCAGAGTCTGTGGCAAAAACAAAACTTCAAATAGAGAAATTCGGAAAACAATGGCGAGACATAATCAAGAAACGCCAGCATTAGGCCTACGTCAGTCAAATATGACGTCGGCAAAATGAGGCTTATACTGCGTGAATGTTCTAGATCTGACCTGTTCAGTATGTAAGCAGCCCTGCACAGCGTCCTGACTTCTTCTTTCAAGAATTTGTTCTCCGCGCATCTTCTGTTAGTAAAGTCATTGGAGTTGTATTCTGTTGTATCCCGTGTCTTCTCTGCGAGTGCACGAAGATGGCGACATAGCAGAAGTAAAATACAACACCGCGTCTCCAAACACAGGAATTCGGAAAGAAAGTGGCGAGACACCCCCAAGAAAAAACAGCATCACGTAAATCAAACATGACGCACTTACTTTACGTCAGTGCGCGTGCGTCTCTTCTTCTATGTTTGTGCGGCGTGTGGCTTGTAGAGGAAATGTGCTGTGAGTACAAATTTTCGAGTCAACTGACGATAACGGCTGCAGTGAATTTTTCTAATTTTTTTGTATATTTTTTATGGCACCCCAGGCTCATTATCTATGTATAGTAGGAGCGATTTTGAGATCTAAAGTGTGTTCACCAGCACTTTCATCAGGTACGGCTTACGCCAAAAGTATAAAAGCGACAACCTCCAAAATTCACTCCGTTGAGAGTCCGTATTATTGCTATCTATGTCCAAAACATGGAGTGGTTTAGGTAAATATTACGCCTTTAAACGCCAGAAAGCCACTTTTTTCTAAAAAGGGAAATAACTCGCAAATCACGTGTGCAATCGTACCTGGATCGGGCCTTCTATTCAACAATCTTGATTCATTTAGAAACCCCAAATTTGAAATCGATCGGTTCAGTATTTTCGGAGAAATAGGTATCTGAACTGGGTTCACATGCAATGTCAACTCAGGCTCGGTTTACATGAAAACTATAAGAGCGACCATTTTCTAGTAGTGACTCTGTTCAGAGTCCGTATTCAAGTTATCTATTGCCAAACAATTGAGTGATTTAAATAAATATTACGCCTGTAAACGAAAGACAACCAACTTGTCTCAAAAGGGCGATAACTCCCAAATCACTTAAGCAATCATCACACGCTTGAATCGTCTAATGTAACATTTTGATATATTTGGATACCCCAAATTTGAAGCCATTCGGTTAAGTATCTTCGAAGAAACGGGCCCGGACACAATTCACACACACACGCACATCCACACAGACGGCACTCAGGAGGAGGAGAACTGCGTTCGGCGCACCATACATGCCAGCATCGATGACGCATGTTTTCTTACGTCATTGTCAGAGTTACACTTGCATAATCGTCTCTGCGGGAGATCGGCAGTGACGTGCGTTTGTACCACAGATGCTTGCCCATGAACGTGGAAAATTTAGCCCGTCCTATGATGTTGTTTCCATTACTATGGAAACAACATAAAAAGGCCAGCACAAATATTTGGCCCCAGCCGGCGGGATTATAGCAAACGTATAAGACAGAGAGACGATGATGATGGTGATGGTGATGATGATGATGATGATGATGATGATGATGGAACGTTTTTTATTCAGGAGAGAGCATGTAGGCAGTGCTGCCTATCTTACAGGCTGTCCTGCTATTCTACATTAAAGGGTACTGAAGAGAGAGAGAGAGAGAGAGAGAGAGAGAGAGAGAGAGAACCTCTTTGGTAACAACAAACAGCCTCTTCTTCAGGTTCTGAATTTCTGTGCTGCAGTTTTTCATGGACTTCTTCAAGCGGTTGAATTTACTGCAAAAAGACACAAAGCCTGAACTCGTCATCACGATCATCATAATCACACACACACACAAAGGCACACACACACACACACACACACACACACACACACACACCAAACATGAAAACAAATTATACAGACTCACTTTCTTACACAAGAGAATCAAAAACGAGTGTGCGTGCGTGTGTGCGTGCGTGTTGCGTGCGTGTTGCGTGCGTGCGTGTTTGTGTGTGAAAGAGCGAGCCAGACAGGCAGAAAGAGCGAGCCAGACAGGCAGAAAGAGCGAACCAGACAGGCAGACAAACAAACAGGCGGACAGACGGGTCGACTGACACACAGACGGATGGACAGACAGATGGACATACCTGATAATGTCAGCTTCACTCTGTGCGCTTTTAGTCTTTGGCTGTTGCTTGCCTTCGGTCACCATGGTGATAGGTCTGTAACACATGACAGTACCACAATAATGTCGTCTGTCAGACACAGTTTTCAGAGACAGAAGACAGAATGGTAAGCTTTTGACTAAATCACAGACACAACCTTTCCTAATAAACTAATCCCTTGTGTTGTTGTTTCTGGTCAGTGACGGTGTGTGACGGTGTGTGTGTGTGTGTGTGTGTGTGTGTGTGTGTGTGTGTGTGTGTACGTGTGTGCGTGTGCGCGTGTGCGTGTGCCGGTGTGTGTGTGTCGCCCATTTCCATCACGTATGGGCGATATTAAACATGAAGTGGAATAAAGTCAGTCAGAATAAATCAGTTTTGGGTAACTTTTCTAGCTGGGAATCGAACCATCGACCCGAGCACAGCTCAGTTCTGTACCAGATTGCTTGCCTGCCTTCACAACGAAAAACACAGCTACATCACTGCATGATTGCACGTCAGTGCATGCGAATGTTGTCACGTACTCGTATCAACTTGACTACTTTGCATACTCACCAAAATAATCTAACTGCGACACAGGGTAGCTTGTCTGCGTGGATGGCAGGTACTCTAGCAAATGGAGCCTAAATTGTGGAATTCTAACTGTCTGCGAAACGTCAGTGCTACAACCGATCTGCGCAAAAACAGGGAAGGCACTCGATTGCTATCCGGCGTAAAATGACGACGTATTCTCCGTGTTCTAGGACCTTCGAAACAGATGCTGCAGCCGTGGCCACTGCGTACATGGATTTTTTTGCCCGCTGCGCCGAGGATGAATCGAGTGTGAATTCAGCAGAAACTCACATTGACGGTAAACTTTCAGTACACAGGGCGAGACGCACGTGCACATTGGGGCAGTACGAGTCACGACTGTATACAGGTGTAAGGGGGGAGGGGGGGGGGGGAATGCTAGTAACTGTATTGAGGATCTGTAGCAGTTTGGTTGAACGTGTGTATATTGCCATATATACTACATAACCGGCCATGCTCAAAACTAGATTCAAAAGATTATATTCCATTCTCCCTGTTTGCGGTACGTAGGAATATCTAAATACAAAGGGCGTGACAGCAGAATACAGCAATATACAAAATGCAGCAGAAGAAATGATAGCATAACTAACAAAAAGCACATCACTTCCAAAACACGATCATGCATACTTAACAACATCATTGCATCGTATGACTCTAAATATCTAACGAACAAATTATACGCTTTTACTGTTTTTAACGAACTTGGCAAGATTTTAATATTGCTTTTGTTGGTGTGTCTAGTGAATGTACAAAAGCTGAAAGACGAAGGGTGGGTGGGTGTTTGGGGGTTTAACGTCCTTTTCCACCACATACGGGTGATATCTAAGACGGGGCAACGATGAAAAAGCCAACACAAATATATCTGGCCCCAGCCGGGATACGAACTCACGACGCGAGCATTAGAAGTCCAACGCTCTACCATTCGGCCACCCCGACTCCCCCTGAAAGACGAAACTGATCGGAGAAATACTTACGGTGAAAAACGTCAGTTGCCCCTCTCAGCTTGGTATGTATAAAATTATACGTATTGGGCATTCCATGATAAAGTGTAGTTCATCATCGAGTACTGACGTATCACATCTAGAACAAGTCTGTCCTCTCAGGGTGTGCATTATTTCGTCTTTCAAATTCAAATGCTTTAAAAAAAAAATCATATCAAACACCAACATAATACAGAAATACATATACAAGCGTGTGTGTGTGTGTGTGTGTGTGTGTGTGTGTGTGTGTGTGTGTGTGTGTGTGTGTGTGTGTGTGTGTGTTTAAAAATAAAGAGAGAGACAGAGACAACGAGAGGTAAAATGCCAAGTATCCATTAAGTAAGCCCGTAAGTACTGAGTCCGCTGTTACTGAAACACGTTAAGTCTCCGCAACAACCAAAGTAACGACACAACGTATTTTCAAACAAACAGATAACACCCGACAGTTACATCGCCGGCGGCTGGAGGGGTGGGGAGACTTAGGAACAGAAGGTGTGATCTCGGTCAGTCACCTACCCGCCCTGTAATCCTCAACCACCGCGACAGACTGATTGTAGTCTGAGCAGCTGCGCCATGCAGCGTGAAGGATGTCATTAGTTAACGAATGGATCTGTTAATAAATAAACAAAATAATAATAATGCGATCCGCATTGAAATGAAACATTTTCGCGAAGCAGTTTGAGCAGCCTCATTCGCATTCTTTCAGTTTAAAATCGTAGACTGTGCTGTCAGTGACTGTTTGTATCTACGATAATATAAATGACAGATTCCCAACGATTTGCCAAAATAATTTAGGTAAGGTTAGCAATATCTACAGATAATTCTTGCAAAGCAGTATGTGTTTGTTTGTTTGTGTTTTTTGTTGGGTTTTGTTGTTGTTGTTGTTGTTGTTTTTTAGCCCAGAGAGGAAATATTTTTGCAACCAAAGCCACTTACTTTCTTATTCTTTCACAGTCGTTGACTTTGTCAGTAAATGGTTGTCTCTACAAAAACTGATTTGGTACGACTCCTGTGTATCTGTCGAAATCAGTTCACGTTTTTGTTTTCAGAAAACATTCGTTGGATTTCTTCTGTTGTAGTCTTTTCACGTTCTCGGAAACTATTCTTTGTCCTCTGATAGCCTGGGTTACTTTTATCAAGTTTCTGATGTGTGAATGGGCATTATCACATCTTTTTGACAGGTGTCCGGCTTGCAAGGTGTCTTACCTCGTTCTAGCTCACCTTTTGTGTCTCCTCCCTCAGAGTCTTTTGTGTGTGACATCACAGTGGCCAAAACTGTCACACCAGTGTGTGACGCCTCAAGGGATAAGCTGTGCACCATTGCGTGACGTCCTTTGTCCAGCTCATGAGTTGTCCTTTCGTGTAGTCGCCGACGCGCACCTTTGCCTCAAGCACAATAGAGGATCTGTGCCTCTTGCTCGTAGGTCACGTGTTGAGCGCTTGCCCTTCAGTCGTGTGGATAGTCTCTGTCCAACCGCACCACTGTCTCATAACTTCACCTTCGACTTAGACGAGAAACGTTTCTGTAGCCATCAAGCTGCCAACCATTTCAGAGAGGATATCTGCTGTGAGTATCCGCTTTTTCAAAAAAATCTTTTAGTGTTAAAAAGATGCGTGTCTGATACTTGCCCTCTGTTTTCACTCCACCCGCTTTCTCTCATTCACTTTTAACTAGGAGAAACGGCAAGGATAACATGGTTTGTGTGCTAAACATTAACTGATGATAAAACTGCCACAGCCATTTCTCTGTCTCAGTTTTTTTTCCATTGTACACTGGGGTTAGTGCGTTATTAGGCTGGTCTCTCTCTCTCTCTCTCTCTCTCTCTCTCTCTCTGTGAGAGAGATATTTAAATTTTATTTAAATTTAAAATATCTCTCGGCGCGCTGTCAAACTCTTACACTCGGGTAATTCTAGTACCGAACAAAAGTTTAAAATCCTCAAACTTCTACCTCTTAAACAGCATCTGGAGTTTAACAAATGCTTACTGATGCACAAAATTGTCTACTACAAAGCCCCAACATATCTCCATCAACTATTTAATTTCGAACATGATAAACAACATAACACAAGGAACAGTCTGCTCCCAGTGCCTCGTCCAAGGGTTGATATATATAAAAGTAGCCTGTCTTTCTCAGGGGCATCCATGTGGAACTCTTTACCACTGAGTATCCGAAACGTTTCCAAATTCATAAACTTCAAACAAATTCTACACGATACGCTTATCTGACGATATATATAGAAATGTGTTACATACATGTTTTGCAATATTAGAGACGACTGTAAATTTCTTACTTGGCATACAGCCAGTATCATCAGCACATGCCACGTATGTTTTGATTTGTTTATCGTGTGTATTTTTCTCTCCTGTATTTCCCCTAGATAGTTTATACTTTTCTTTTTTTTTTTAAACATTTTTATTGTTTGTTTGTTTGTTTTGATTTTTTTCTCAATACCCTTTAATGTAGAATAGCAGGACAGCATGTAAGATAGGCAGCAATGCCTAAATGCTCTATCCTGAATAAAAAACGTTTCATCATCATCTCTCTATGATCGCACCATGGTCTAATAAAGCTGTAAACGAGTGAACATTCTTACTCTTAGCTGATACTTCAAGTGATAAATCCACTGCTCACATTACCTGCATTGTCAGATCCTTATGCAGAATTCTATGCAAGCAGACGCAGAATTGATTTCAGATACATGTACCCTAGGGAGACAGGTGGGCTGCACCTCACAGGTTATTACCCAGAATGTGGCGTTATCATTGTGTGCCTTTATTACTATCTCTTGAGCAGCAGCTGGTTTGTGTAGTTGTGGCCGGAATATACTCTCTTTTTTTTTGGGGGGGGGGGGGGCGAGGGGGGGGGGGCATAACTCGTACATCCTCATTTTCAGTTGTTAGTCTGTGCTACTGTGATGTGTTCGTCAGCGTTGACTGAGTGTTAAACCAGGCTGACAGCCGGTCACGGGTGGCGTGTACCGCTCAACGGCGATGATGATGATGATGATGATGATGATGATGATGATGGGCTTATTGTTACATATTGTCTAGCTCCATCAATCAAATCATAACTTGAAAGCGTACTTCAGTACGTCACATACTATCCTGCGGTAAATAACTTGGTTTTATTATGGATTAAAAAAAAAAAAAGTATTAGCCGAAAATCGAAACGTAACATATTTTTCGGCCGTTTTACACATGGGTCGCTCATTAGCAACGGGAGCCAATCGTAGGAAAGTGGCGGTTAGAGGGACTGGTCAAGGCGGGGCTTGGCCACCGTAGTCTGCAGTCTCACTAGAGACGCGCCTCTCTGCACAACCGTGACGCTGTCGCGTTGTACCTTGAGGCGAGAGGGCAGGGCATTGGCTCCGCCTCTCCCGCGAGACGGGGTTTGAGTGAAGGGCCTTCCCGTTCCGGGGGACTCCTGCTCTTGGACCCCGCGACGACGCTAACTCGGGCTAACCGAAACCGGGCCGAACTTAGTAATGCCTAAGAAGGAAAAATCAAAGTAACCGTTGACAAGGAAAGTGGACAGTTGCGAACAACATTGAAGTCCCCGGGCGTGTTATTTCACAGTGCACAGAAGCGGTGAAAACTGTCGCATTCACCAGCACCAGTATATTTTCGGCCTGTTTCGAGATTTTTTACCTGCACGACTAATCCCCCGTGCATGCATTTACCCGCAGCAATCAATCATTTTTCGTGGCAGCTTTGTGCTCCGCCGCGAAAAATGCGTGCTTGTTGCGGCAAGGGAGATCAGTCATGCAGGTAATAATCTCGAAACAGGCCGAGAATGTACTGGTGCTGGTGAATGTGACAGTTTTCACCGTTTCTGTCCACACTTTGAAATAACACGGGGACCCCAAAGTAGTTCGCAACTGTACACTTTCTTTGTCACCGAGTACTTTGATTTTTTTTCCTTCTTCGGCATTGTTAAGCTCAGCCCAGTTTCGGTTAGCCCGAGTCAGTTTGCGTCGTCGCGGGGGCCAAGAGTAGCCAGGCTCCCGGAACGGAATGAGTGAAGGGCGGCTTTTTCAAGTCAGAATTAGGTCAACCCCAATTTTTTTTTTTTTTATTTATTTATTTATTTATTTTTTTTTTTTTTGGGGGGGGGGGGGGATCTGAAGTAGTGGTTTAGGGACTTGTTTAGGTTGAAATTTTATCTGGCCTGTGTTAGCCACTGCAAAAACATCATTCCACGAATTATGGAACAACAAGGTGATCTCTATATGTATGTTAAATTTGTGTAAAATATGAAAATTGAATTGAGGCATGATTCCAGGCACACAGCGCGCACACAGTGCAGACAGAGCCTGAACAAGCCACACCTCTTTTGACATAGGTAAAAGTATGGCCCTTTAAAGGTTTGGTAAGGTGGAAATGCAACAACAACAACAAGAAAGAAGAAGGAAAAGAAAAAAAATCGTGACCCCGACGTGATTCGAACACGCAACCTTCTGATCTGGAGTCAGACGCGCTACCGTTGCGCCACGGAGTCCCACGCTGGAAAATCCTCTTATTCTATGTGTCACTCTCTATGTGTACGCACAGCTGACGGGTAGTTCCAGTTCATGATGATGATGATGATGATACGCGTCACTTTCAGTCTCAGTTTTTTTCCCGCGAAAGAGGGAGGGGGTGGGGGGTGTGAAGGCGGGGTCAGTTGGTGTGTGTGTCGGGGGGTGGGGGGGGGGGTGGAGATTGTCCAACATGGTTTTCGTTGTTCCTCGCGAAACGGCATAAAACTGACAACAACAACCACCCCAAAACAAACATTAACAAGGAGGAATGGCCCCATCCCATAAAGTTGTTTCTCCAAATTTTGTGCTATTTTGTCTGTTTTGTTGTTATTGTTGCCGCTGGGGGGGGGGGGGGGGGGGTTCTTCAAGTCTGTAAGACCTGTAGCTACCAAGGCATTAGATCCGCTACGCTATAGCGAATCTGGAATCTTAGGAGACAGAGACATTAAAGATATAAAGCTGGGCAAAGAGGAAGCGAATAAAAACTGGGAATAAGGCAACAAGTGCCTAGTCTACAAGTACAACATTCTTTTAGTACTTCAGCGGTTCAAACAGAGAGAGAGAGAGAGGTGGGGGGGGAGGAAGGAAGGGAGGGGGAGGAGGTTAAACTCCGATTTTCAGAGATGTTTTCCCTCCATAATGTTTCCGGGTTCCCCCTGAGTATAGCCACCAGTTCTGATCGTGATGTTTAGAACTGTAAATTATGTTTTCTGGTCTCCCTGTTTGGCGATATGTCGTGGTGAAAAAGAACGTTAAACTCCGGTTTCACGGAACGAGGGGATTGTCATAGACGTAGTCGCTCTCGCTTCATTAGCACAAATGGTTTTCATGAACCTGCAGTTTAAACTTTAAAATTGTGTTCACAGACATGCAATTTTTCTATGGTTTGGTGCCCCCCCCCCCCTCTCTCTCTCTCTCTCTCTCTCTCTCTCTCTCTCTCTCTCTCGGCGTGTTTGGCGATACGTGGTGGAAACGGACATTAAACGCCGATTTTCCGACATTTTTCCCCCCGCCATGTTTCCGGGGTCCCCTTGAGTACAGCCACCAATTCTGATCGTGATGTGAGAAGTGTACATTGTGTGTTCTGGTTTCCCTGTTTGGCAATATGTCAGTAATGGAAAAGAACGTTTAACTCCGGCTTCGCGGAAGGAGGATTAGGGATAAAAACATTCCTTTATGATTCCCCCCCCCCCTTGCCTCGTTTGGCGATACGCGGTGGAAAAGGACATTAAACTCCGATTTTCTGAGTTTTTAATCATCCATAGTGTTTCCGGGGTGCCCCCTGAGTTCGTGATGTTAGAACTCTACATTGTGTATTCTGGTCCTGCTGGTTAGCAATATGTGGTGGAAAAGAACGTTTAAACTCCGGTTTCACGTAAGGAGGAAAGATATAGTTGCAGTACGCCATATTGAAATGGTTTAAGGACATCCCCTCCACCGCCACTCCCCAAAGTAAAGCCTGTTTCAATGAATAAACAGACCTGTTGAAATGTTTCAGCCGACAACCTAAGTTCCGTTTCAAGGAAGCTTGTAGAAGAAATATGAAAACAGCGCGCTGACCACTAAAGCCAGTAAAGTCCTTTTGTCCCTTATCTCAAGCTTTTAGCCTGCTCGGTTATGTCATCGTCAACTTCGTTGGTTGAGCACACAGGTGTGATACACAGTACGCGGTCAAACAATAGCGATGGTCGTGTGACGCGCTAACCAAACCTGCAGTCACGAGGGCTTGTTGTATCGGAAGCGCTGACACTTTCCTTGCCTCCGGCTTACTAGAGGATTATCATTAACAGTTTTCGATTCGACTGGGGGCGCGCTGCTTTGATTTAGGGCCGACAAGATGTTAGTGGGTGGCGCCTGTGCTGGGTGGATTCAGTTTTCATTGGTCAGTGATACATTGGGTGGCTAGACAACCGTGGAATTCGCTTACAGTATTTCAGTTGCATCTGGAGCAATCTTTGACCAAGGTACGTGTTTACAGCCATTTTATGTTTGATGAAGTTATAAAATGAAATGATTCCTTGATGATTTTGATAGTCCAGCTTCAAGTATGGTGATTCAGAAAACGAAGGCAGACTATTGATAAATAGTCAATACTCAGAGAGAGAGGAGAAGAGGGGGGGATGGGCGGCAAGCATATCTCTCGCTTTATTAGCATATAGCGCAAATAGTTTTCATGAACTTGCAGTTTAAACTTTAAGATTGTGTTCACAGACATGTCATTTCTCAGTGGTATGGTGTCTGTCTGTCTGTCTGTCTGTCTGTCTGTCTGTCTGTCTGTCTCTCTCTCTCTCTCTCTCTCTCTCTCTCTCTCTCTCTCTCGGCGATACGTGGTGAAAAAGGACATTAAACTCCGATTTTCCGAGTTTTTAATCAGCCATAATGCTTCCTGGGTCCCCCTGAGTACAGCCACAAGTTTTGATCGTAATGTTAGAACTCTAAATTGTGTTTTCTGGTCTTGCTGGGTGGCAATAATACTATGTGGTGAAAAAAGCCGCTAAACTCCGCTTTTACATAAGAAGGGAAGATATGGTTTCCGTGCGCCATATCGAAATAATTCAAGGGCATCCCGCCCACCTCCACTCTCCTTGGTACAACGTATTTTACGACACTTGCTTGAAAAAGACGTTAAATTCCTACTATCCGAGATTTTTTTCCCGCCTTAATATTTTCGGGGTCCCGCTGAGTACAGCCACCAATTTTGATCATGATGTGAGAACTGTACATTGTGTTTTCTGGTTTCCCTGTTTGGCGATAGCAATAGCGGTGGAAAAGAGCTTTGAAGTCCGGTTTCAGTCACGGAAGGGGGGAAACCATAGGTGCGAAACGCCATATTGGAATGGTTCAAGGTCCCTGCCACCCCCTTCCCCCTCGTTTGGCGATATGTTGTGGGAGAAAAAAAGACGTTAATCTCTGATTTTCCGGGATTTGTTTTTTCTTCGCCATAAGATTTCCGGTGTTCCTGTGCGGACATTCACCAGTTTTGATTGTGGTGTGAGAACTCTGAATTGTGTTTTCTGGTCTCCCTGTTTGGTGATAAGTCAGTGTACTGTTGGAAAAGAACGTTCAACTCCGGTTTCACGGCAAGAAGAAAGACATAGTTGCGAAACGCCATATTGGAATGGTCCAAAGGGTCCATCGCCATATTGGAATGGCCAAAAGCCCCCCCCCCCCCCCCCCAAAAAAAAAAAAAAAAAAAACTCCCTAATGTATAACCTGTTTCAAGGACTGAATAAACAGACCCGTATGGGTGCACACGTTCAGATGTTTCAGTCGACAACCTAAGGTCCGTTTCATAGAAACATCAAGGAGGAAAACAAAACCGCGCTGACCACTAAAGCCAGTAAAGGCCTTTCGTTCCCCATATCAAGCTGTTAGCATGCTCAGTGATACCTGTCATCGTCGCCTCCGTTGGTTGAGCACCACCACAGGTGTGATACACAGTACGCGGTCAGACAATAGCGATGAATAGCGATGGTCGTGTGACGCGCTAACTAAGCCTGAAGTCACAAGGGCTTTTTGAGCCGGAAGCGCTGTCACTTTCTTTGCCTCCGGCTTACTAGGGGATTATCATTAACAGTTTTCGATTCGACTAGGGGCGCAATGCTTTGATTCAAAGCCGAAAAGATGTTAGTGGGTGGCGCGTGTGCCGCGTTGATTTTCATTGGTCAGTTAGTGATACCTCGGGTTGCATAACTCGAACATCCCCATTTTCAGTTGTTAGTTTGTGCGACTGTGATCTGTTCGTCAGTTTTGATTGAGTGTTAAACCTGACAGTCACGGGTGGCGCGGACCGCTTAACAGCGAGTAGTATTATTATTATAAGTAGTAGTATTGTGGAATAAAAAGAATGGGCTCGTTGTTACATATTGACTGGTTCCATTAATCAATCATAACTTTGAAAGCGTACTTCAGTACATCGCATACTGTCCTGCGGCAAATAATTTTATAACGGATTTTTTTTATTTTTATTTTTATTAAAGTATTAGTTTAAAATCGCAACGTAACAGTTTAAAGGTTTGGTAAAGGGGAAATGCAAAAAAAAAAAAAAAGTGACCGCGGCGTGATTCGAACATGCAACTTTCAGTTCCGGTCCATGATGATGATGATAGATAACAAATCCATTAAAAATGAAAGCTAAAGAAGAGCAGAAATTTGAGTCAGTCAAAACCGTCATCAGTCTTGTCGCCGGCCGAATAATTCTGACATTGTCATTGTTGATATGACCCAAGGGCCTCCCAAATACCCCCCTACCCCCCCTTACACACACACACACACACACACACACACACACACACACACACACACACACACACACACAAGTAAAGTGAAACCTGTTTTAAGGAATGAACAGATCTCAGTGCTGTGTACCGCTCAACAGCGAGTATTATTATTATTATTATTATTATGCTTGAGCTGTTTTGACCCTCATACTGGCTCAATTTTCTGCAAACTTTTGCTGTGCATCAGACAAATCGAATGGTTTATATCAAGTCTTTTCTTTTCTGTCACCCATTCCATAGGTGTTGCGTCTGTGTGCCAGGAGCAGAGAAGCCATTGATTTACCCGTGTCGTTGTTGGTGCTGCACTGTCAGATCCTTAGCATGGACAGGTGAGTCATTTCTGCGTAGTGTTTAAGACTGTGGTGATAGGTGTATTTATTCCTGCAACCACGCATCTGTAAAGTTGTGTAACTCTAGTGTCTTTCACAAACAGTGATTCAGATTTAAGATTCTAATTTGTCCAAGATTGTCTTCATGCTTCAAGTGGTCTTACCTTTGCATACAACTGCAGGCAAACTGAACTGAGCTTAGCATAGAGCAAAAATGTAAGACTGTTTGACTGTTTGACAATGACTGTTGGCATTCTTCATCAAATTACCTCAGTACATCTAAATAAATTAGAGACAAGAGATGAGGTTAGAATAAATGAAGTCTGTTGTGCGTGCAGCGTGCCTGAACTGCCCGAGCTGCACAGCTGAAAGATGAGACTGGAAAACTGTCGTCTACTGATGAGAAACGCCAGAAGAAGCGGTGTGAGGAGGAACTGCTTTGTGTTGGAGCCGAGGATCTCAGGCTGGCCATGATGCAGTTTCACTCTGTTCTGATCGACGAGAGCATGCAAATCTTAGAGCCACAGGACATGATCCTTGCCATTCTGCGGTGCCATCCGGTGAGGATCTCTCTCTCTCTCTCTCTCTCTCTCTCTCTGCTAAACTACTCGTTATCAGATGGCACTATGACATGTTACCTTTTTACAAGTTATGTCGTATACTACAATTTCAAACACCATGCTGTCTACTTCTTCACCCATTTTCCGATGTGTTTCCTTAGAATTTCTTGCTCTTCTTTCTATCTTTGCATGTTTAATTTTTTTTTCTATTTTCTTATTAGATTTACTCCTTTTGTGCCTGGTATACTTTTTTTCATGTTAGCCTTTACTTTTTAGTGTTTCTAGATTAGCAGGACAGCTTGTAAGATAGGCAGACCATGCCTACAAGTCTTTTTCCTGAAATAAACGTTTCAGTCAGTCAGTCAGTCAGTCACTCTCTCTCTCTCTCTTAGGTATCACAGGTCTTTTGTTTAGGTTATACATTTTAACGTCCAAGGTGGATGATCAAACCCTAGCGAAATATTTGTTTGAAGAAACAGTTTGGTGTAGATTAGTTTGGGAATAGCAGTTTCTCGTTGTTGTTGTTGTTGTTGTTGTTGTTGTTTTCTTCGTCGGAGCCTTTATATAATTTGAACCGGTCCGTCCAACTGGTGCGAGGTCGTGCGAGGACGATTAACACTTAACTGAAATAACAGACGTAAAAATGATAGACCCACCGCCGCACGCTGCCGCCGCTGCTTTCGAGTGTCGCTACGCGGCGGCCATCTTGCGGATACCAGAACTCAGAAGCTGGTCGAGTACCCAACGTTATGCGGTTGATGATTTTGCCCAAAGCTAAGCAAAACAGCCCTCACACACCCCACTGTACGACTGAGAGGGTTAACGATTTAGTCAAGTTGCAGAAAGCACACATTCTCTCTCTCTCTCTCTCTCTCTCTCTCTCTGTTCAAAGAAACACAGGAAAAACAAAGAAGAGACTTACTTTCAGATATCACTCCTCGTGTGAAAATAAAATTCACCAAGAAATTGTGAGAACACCTGTAGATAAAGCGGACCGATGCTAATCGCGCTGATAGCGTCTGGCACCAGGTACTCGCAACATGGCGCGCGGCGGCGTCACACTTCCTTCACCGCCGGGGGTCTATCTTTTCTACGTCTGTGACTGAAATAATGAAGCAAAAGATGTATTTGTGGTATTTGTATGTCAGTTTGAAGAAATAGGGGTGAGTGTCTTTGCCTTAATAGCTAATTAACAAAATTTACCACACGGGCACACGATGTATGTCTGTGCGAGCAATGTACTTTTGTCGTGTGTGTGTGTGTGTGTGTGTGTGTGTGTGTGTGTGTGTGTGTGTGTGTGTGTGTGTGTGTGTGTGTTAGGGGGGTGGAAGGGGGTGAATGGAAGTGTGCTCTTTTTCTGTATTGCATAAAGCGAAATCGCAACAATTCTCTCTCTCTCTCTCTCTCTCGATTAGCAGGACAGCTTGTAAGATAGGCAGACCATGCCTACATGCCTTAATCTTGAAATAAATGTTTCAGTCTCTCTCTCTCTCTCTCTCTCTCTCTCTCTCTCTCTCTCTCTCTCTCTCTCTCTCTCTCTCTCTCTCGATTCGCAGGACAGCTTGTAAGATAGGCAGACCATGCCTACAAGTCTTAATCTTGAAATAAATGTTTCAGTCAGTCAGTCAATCTCTCTCTCTCTCTCTCTCTCTCTCTCTCTCTCTCTCTCTCTCTCTCTCTCTCTCTCTCTGGGGTGGGAGCATTCCCGTTCCGGGGGCCTCGCTACTCTTTGGCCCCCGCGACGACGCTAACTCGGGCTAACCGAAATTCAATTCAATTCAATTCAAACGACTTTATTGTGTCCTATCAAGAACAAATTTGTTTTTTGTTCAGGGGCATGAATAAATAAAATAAAGGGTTAATAATTAAAGGTAGCTTCACTACCTTTAAATTATGAGACGAGCAAGCTAAAACTGATAAGAAAGGACACAACCGGGCTGAGCTTAGTAATGCCTAGGAAGGACAAAAATTGAAATACTCGGTGACAAGGAAAGTGAACAGGGAGAGATCACCATTGAACGAGAGGTTTTCAGGATAATCTTTCTCTTTTATAAGATCCAACCACACACAGAAAAAACATTCACCAGTATTTCACGATTTTTATATGAGAAGGATCATAATTAGTCCACGCATCCACCAGCGAACCATCTCCTTAACAATTATTGATTACTTTATTTTTCTGGTGAAACTTATTTTTAACAACTGTTGTTCTCATTTTCCCCAAAAGCATTAGAGTGAATAACACATTGAACACACACGCGATCTGCCTCATTTTCTTCTTATAGTTTGACCTAAAAATAGACCTATAGAATATAGACCTAAAAATATCACATGATTTTCGGCAGTACAAACAATGATACTGTATTTCTGACAAACCACTGACCATTCAGATCAAAGTAAATGGGTGATAATCTTCTGGCTTAACTTCTCTGCCACGGGAAGTTAACGGGGGTCATCAGTATCAGTCACCAGGGATGATCGTCAAACCGACTGGTGTGCTCCTTGCCGGCTAATCCTATTCTTTTGTGAAGCTGAGTGAATCGCATCGCCTTACTTGATATGGTAACTCGTTCCATGCTAACGTAGCGAAGGGGAAAAATGAACCTTTGTAATTCCGTACGGCAGTGGGGCATTTGTCTTTCCAAGGGGTTGTGAAACCTTGAGAGAGAGAGAGAGAGAGAGAGAGAGAGAGAGAGAGCTCAGAACTCTTTATTTCACTGACATTTTGTTCATTGAAAGATCTGAACACACTTTAAAACCTGAAAGAACATTTGCATGTACAATTTCAGTGTTTACTAGAACTCACCAACTGTCGCACTGTCCTAGAACATGATGTTATTTCTCCATTCAAACTGAACGCGCACACAGACACACACACGCGCGCGCACACATCTGTGCACGCGTACACACACACACACACACACACACACACACACACACACACACACACACACACACACACACACACACACACACGCACGCACGCACGCACACGCACACGGTACTCGCACACACATACAGTGGGTGCCCATGTTGCAAAATTTGATAAATAGCTTTTCCAGCAAAGACACCCATCCCTATTTTTTCAGTTTGATATACATAATACATGTACTAGATACACATCTTTTCCTCCAGTATTTCAGTTATTTGTTATGCTTAAAATCGTCCTCGCACGCCCTTGCTCGTTCTCGCACGTCCTCGCTCCATTTAGACGCACCCATTTGAACTGTGGTCTGTTCATTGTGTTTGACCATTTCTGTTCAACTGTACGTTTCAGCTGATCCAGGTGGACGTTCATTGCCAGTTGGGCCCAGTGGTGATGTGCAAGACGGCTGCGTGGGAAGAGTCTTTCCAGTCGCTGTTTGAGCGCCTGCTTTTGCTGGGGAATCGACCCATCCGCCTGCAGGTCCAGTTCGACAGGCTCCCCACCGTCTATACCTTTTGCAACGTGTTGTATGAGGGGTCACTACAGTATGGTGTCACAGAGCTACAGTGCATGATCCATGTCATCCTAGGGTGTCATCAGGTGAGGATTGTCCCTTCTCTCTTTCTCTTAGGTATCACAGATCTTTTGTTTAGATTATGCAATTTAATATTCAAGGTGGATGATCAAACTGAACCCCAGTGAAATATTTGTTTGAAGAAACAGTTTGGTGTACATTAGTTTGGGGATAGCAGTTTCTCTGTGTGTGTGTGTGTGTGTGTGTGTGTGTGTGTGTGTGTGTGTGTGTGTGTGTGTGTGTGTGTGTGTGAGAGAGAGAGAGAGAGAGAGAGAGAGAGAGCCGGACAGGTCTATCCCGGAGACCCGAAACAGCAGTTGGTAGCCTCACTACACCCCCTACCCCCATCCCTCCTTCCCCCTCCGTATTCCACATCTTTCCCCATGCGCACCACCTTCACACGACAATAACGGTCAAACAGCTGACCGTTGTCGTAAGAAGAAGAAGAATGGGACGCACGTTTCTGGTCTCGCCGTGACAAACAGTATTTTTCCATCTCTCCCGCGGAAACCCGATGAACAAAAAGCGAGTGATCTGTAATTAGCGCATCAGTCACAGTCGGTGGAGAGCCCATCAGGGAGGTGGAGTCTTTTGTCTACCTGGGGAGTGTGGTTGATGGACAGGGAGGCACAGACCGAGACGTCACAGCCAGAATCGGCAAGGCAAGGGCAGTAATGGTCATGCTGAAGAACGTCTGGGCATCCAAAGTTGTCAGCATAAGAACCAAACTTCGCATCTTCAACTCCAACGTGAAGTCAGTTCTGCTCTACGGATGCGAAACATGGAGGACAACGAAGACGATGCAGCAGAAGATCCAGACATTTCTCAACACCTGTCTGAGGCGCATCTTCAGCATCCGATGGCCAGAGAAGATCCGGAATGAAGAGCTGTGGGAGCGAGCGGGGCAGGAACCAATGGCCAAGCAGATCCTGCGGAGGAAGTGGGGCTGGATTGGACACACCTTCAGGAAGCCAGCATCCAGCACCACACGCCAAGCCCTGACATGGAACCCGCAGGGGAAAAGGAAGAGAGGCCGGCCTCGCAACAGCTGGAGGCGGGACACTGAGGCAGAGCTGTGTAAGCAGGGGACCAACTGGACTGGAGTGGCAAGACTAGCCCAGAACAGAGTGCGATGGCGAAGGGTTGTCGATGGCCTATGCTCCACGTGGAGCCAAGGGCCTAAGTAAGTAAGTAAGTGTAATTAGCGGCGGACATTTGCAGCATCGTATTTCCGCTTAGCAAGTGTGCGTAACAGACAGAATCTGATGTATGGACCCTCCAAATTTACAGAAGGACCCTCGAATATATGTATTTTCGAATCACAGGGAACAGTGAACACTGCGTATTGACATGATGGTCCAATGAATTACTCAGGATGGGAAGTGCTGAGCTGAAATATTGACACCTGTATAAATTTATTTTACACAGGTGAATGACCCTGAGCAACCAGTGCAGAATGCGGAGGACTTGTCCATTGACTCCATCACCCAGGATGTTGGGGAGCTCAGCTTTGAAGAGGAGGAGGAGGAGGAAGAAGACCACTTTCTCTGGGAGGACTTGCCAGAATATGCCTGCGCGTGAGTATAGGATTCTTGATACTAGCGGGTTGAATAATTACTGTTACATCATCATGCTCAGCTGATCTTCATGGTGATTGGAAATTGGAGGTTCAACTTCAAATCGTCAAATTCAGATCCATCATAGATGTATTCTGATGAGCAAACCCCCCAAATTAGCATAAGATGTATTTTCCTTAATGATTTTGTGTGTCGATGTCCTGTTTAAAACTGTTCTTATCACAAGGAAACTTTGCATGCTCGTGTTCAGTATTCAGCAGTAGCAGCAGCTGACATTGTCACACTTGCACCCTATTTTAGTTCCCGTTGCCGTTTTGTTAGTTCATGAGTAGACTGATGAGTAGATCAGGACAGAACTTTGGTTTCCCATGTCTACAGGCATCACAATTGTCTTTCTGCTTACTAGTATAGAAGCAGACAGTAAAATTCCCTTGGGGGCAAATTCTGTGTCGGAAAATTTTGACTTTTTTTTTCTCTCGTGGTTTGATCTGTGCACGAACGGCCCAGTTTTTCTCAAACAGCTGTAGTCTGTGTCACTTTCTAATTGTACAGTTTGAAAGCAGAGAGACAGTCAGCATTTTGACACTGTTGCTTGCAGGTATTGCGGCATCCATGACCCAGCCTGTGTAGTGTTCTGCAACACGTCAAAGAAATGGTTCTGTAATGGACGGGGAATCACCAAGGGAAGGTGAGTAACACAACCACTGATTAGTGTAACTGAACCAACCTGCCTTGATTTATCGATCTATATGTGTCATTGTATACCATTCCTCCTTGGTAAAGAGGTAGATTTTTAGAAGTAGTCCACTCCCAGTCCCTCCGTGCTAACTTGCCTGCACCGTGGCAAGAAAAGTGAAGTTCAAAGTCCTTTGGGTCACAGCTTAGGACAGCTGAACTAAGGGCAGGACATCATGGCCATGGTATCTCATTTTTCAGTATTTTCCTACTTTATAAGTCTAGTTCAGGGCCTATAATCTTCTTTCTTTTTGGTTGATTTCCACCTTTGGCTTCGTCATCAGACGCCAGAAGTTTTTGCAGTTTTGGATCGTGGACCATTTAAGCCCTGCTATGTAATAATAATAATAATGAGTATTGTATAGGCGATTTACCCAATTTCACGAATCGGCTCAAACCGCCGCGAACTGAACCCAACACGCACGCTCACGTGAATCACACGCATTCTCTCACACACTGGACATAATCACATTACAATCACGTGATGCGAAGGGTCAGCTCAGCTACTTCAATTTCGGAATTTAGAATTGCATTTATTTTCCAAATTTGGTGGGCTGAACATTTCCAAAGCAGAGGGGGGAGGAAGCCGGAGTACCCGGAGAGAACCCCCGACGATCGGCCCGAATGAACGGTGCCACATACGAGAAGGAAAAATTCTTTGCCCCGTGTGGGACTCGAACCCCTGACCTCTCGCATTGGTGACAAGTCTCTTAACCACTAGACCACCGACCGCCCCCCTATGTAAACTCTTTTCACTCTGCACCATTCTAGTCTAACCCTTAAGGCCTGTATTAATCTACCGAAAATATTCGCCGAGTATTGTTTCCGAAGAGAAAAAGTCATTCGGCGACATGACAATTTCTCTTCGCCGAGGCTGTTTTGGGCTGTTCGTTCCTCGCTCAACATGTAATGGGAAGCCAGCCGCTAAAGGGTGAACTGTTCTTTGATTGGCTATCTGATTTACAGATGGCGGAGGGTCGCGCTCGCACGTGGCCGGTGTCGGTTCAAAGTTACAAGCATTAATATTTCGGCAATAAAGAAGTTTCTTGGTGCTTTTGGAATACATTGATTAGCAAGGATAGTGTACATTTGACTTATTATGCCGGCTGCAGGCGATGCAAGAATGCGAAATATCTGTAACTATGACTTTTTTCAGTTTTTTTTTTTTTTTTTTTTGGCTTCGTATGCTAACGCCGTATGCTAGCGCGACCGCATAAACTCAGTTGATATGATCCTGGAGGTAGCAGAGTTTGGTGTTTCTGTGGAGTCTTTCAATGATCATCATTGTGCGGCTTTACCTAAATTTGAGCGACATAAAACGTAAACAGAGTTGCATGTGCCACCATGTTCCGTTTCACGTTCAGTTGTCGCGCGTGCGGTTTCGTGGAGTTGCATGACGTATTTATGGCGGGAAACACACACACGCACGCACGCGCGCGCACACAGCCTACATGAATTGACAACCATGATTCTCATTGTTTCTCTTTATTCCTCAACACGACAGAAAAACATAGCAAAGCCGGTGCCGACGGCAGCCAATCGATACACGTCACTCACTGACACCGTGCACACACACACACACACACACACACACACACACACACACACACACACACACACACACACACACACACACACACACACACGACGACGACGAACGCTGACTCCGACATCCCGGCGTTGTCGAATCATTGAGCTGAGTATAGTCCGGTTGAATTCAGTCGTAGTGGCATCTCTCTCTCTCTCTCTCTCTCTCCGGCGGGCTCTCTCTCTCTCTCTCTCTCTCTCACACACACACACACACACGCACACACACACACACACACACACACACACACACACACACACACACACACACGCGCGCGCGCACACACGCACGCACGCACGCGCGCGCACACACACACACACACACACACACACACACACACACACACACACACCGCACGCCGACACACACACATAAAAACCGCACACCGGCACACACACACACCACTGACGCGTATGATTGGTGAAAGCAGACAAAAATGCAGTTTTTTTTCGCAACAACGCAGTTTTTCGCGAAAAAGTCGATTTTATCGCGAGAAAACGGCACTTTCCTTTTATCTCGAAAACATTTGATGGCAATTTTTTCCCTTAAAAAGTTTTCTTCAGAAAGATAGACTTGTTCGCCCCCAAAAAAAGTGTTTTTGCAAAAAAAAAAAAAACCACAACTGACTTTCGCGAAAAAAAAAACAACCTTTACTCGCGAAAAAAAATGCCTTTATTCGCGAAAAAAAACAGTTTTCCGCGCAAGAAGTCAGTTTTTTTTCTGGAGAAAAGGTTTTTCCGCAAAGAAAGTAAAAGCAATTTTTTTCGCAAAAAAGCAGTCGTCTGTGTTTAACGTCCTTTTCCACCACATACGGGTGATATCAAAGACGGGGCAACGATGAAAACGCCAACACAAATATTTAGCCCCAGCCGGGATACGAACACTGACGCTCTTCCATTTGGCCACCCCTGCTCCCCCATTACGTAAGCGATTTCAGGTGTTTTAGAGCGTGACGGGCGTGATGGCTTTCCTAAATGGGTTCGATCATTTGTCAGCCACAGGAAGCCAGAACTTTATTTTGTGAGGCTTTATTGTTGCCATTGTTTGTAACAAAAACCAACCACCAGAAAACTTAACACAAGTATATCATCTTGTTGGTCTTGCTTTTTCTACAGTCACATTATCAGCCACCTTGTGCGTGCCAAGGCGAATGAAGTGACCTTGCACAAGGACGGTCCACTGGGAGAAACTGTTTTGGAGTGCTACAACTGTGGCTGCCGTAACGTCTTTCTGCTCGGTTTCATCCCAGCAAAACCAGACTCTATCGTACTGCTGTGTCGACAACCATGTGCCACCAGGTCTGACCTGAAGGACGCGAGCTGGTGAGTTGAGTCAGAGAACTGTGCAAATCACCAAATTGCAAAGAGCGTTAACTACTGTTTTGTTGTTGTTGTTGTTGTTGTTGTTGTTGTTGTTGTTCTTTTTCACGGGCTTTAGGTTTAGTTTAAGTCAGTAAATGATAAGACTCCGAACACAGAGGACAAGAAATGGATCGAAACTTAATTCCATTTTAAATCTGATTAATCTGTTGGAATTAAGTATGTGTTAGTTACATAAGTTCTGGTGCTGCAATCTCCCTGTGTGTGTTTGCTTTGTGTCGGTTTCGAGGGGGAGGGAGGGTATTTTTTGTACGTGTTGTTTTGTTTCATTTAATGGGTGTGTTTGCTTTTGTTTTGTTTTGCGTTTGTTCTTAATGGCGTTATAATAATGTTTGTGTTTTTGTTGTTGTTGTTGTTGGGGGGGGGGGGTACACTTGCTGTTACATGTACATTTCTACACTTGTAATTAGAACTTTAAAGGTAAACTGTCCGTTCATGTGTGACCAGGGACCCAAGCGAGTGGCAACCGCTCATCCAGGACCGCCAGTTCCTGTCATGGCTGGTGAACGTGCCAACGGACCAGGACCAGATGCGCAGTCACAAGATCACTGCCCAGCAGATCAACCAGCTGGAGGAACTGTGGAAGGTAAGATCAGTCGACATGGTTCAGTGGCAACAACAACAGATCAAATCCATGACACTTTAGCCCTTTTCCCAGCTAATGGGAAGAAAGCAGGCAGCATCTTTCTTTCTTTTTCGGGAAATTCGGGCTGCTTGCCCCCGTCAGCGCCACCCAATACATATCCTATATTTCTTTTGCAATTTTGCTTGGTAAGGAAAGCCGGATAACTCGGAAAGAAACGCCCGATGAGCAGCCCGGTAGGAGTTTAACGCCTTTTCCACCACATAATGGTGATATGAAAGACGAGGCAGCGAGAAAAAGGCCAGCACAAATATTTGGCTCCCATCCGGGAATCGAACTCACGACCCGAGCATTGGAACATAAGGATGATATCGAAGAAGGGGCAGCGAGGAAAAAGGCCAGCATAAATATTTGGCCCCAGCCGGGAATCGAACTCACGACCCGAGCATTGGAAGTCCAAAAAAAAATATAACAACAACAACAACAAACAAGATGGCCACTGACCAGCCCAATATGTTGTTTCCATTTAATCACCTGCTGTCGTCACGGTCGTTCTTTTGTAATGCCATGTATACGGGAGGACACACACACACACACACACACACACACACACACACACACACACACACACACACACACACACACACACTCTCTCTCTCTCTCTCTCTCTCTCTCTCAATGGAAACAACTGACCGGGCTTGTCAGACCAATCTTGGTTTTGGAAGAGAGACGTCAAGTTGTTTTCTTTGAAATCTATGACGTTTTCCTCATTGGGATGACGCATAATACATTTGACGTAATAACTTTGACTCGGATACAATTCTTGCAATGAAAGCAGCCCCATGAAAATTGAAGTGTTGCTGCTGCGCAGTGTAAAGATCGAATTTATACCGGCTCAATGTGTTTAACAGACAAGTCTGCGCGGCGAACGTTTTTTTCACTATGTGTTATGTCTGCTGCGCGCGCGCGCACACAGACACACACAGACATACGCGCGCGCGCACGCACGCACGCACGCACGCAGACTTGCGCGAGCCGCGTTTGTGCATGTGCTCCATTGAGACCTATGTGGTGTTCTCTCACTCTACTATGCTATTGAGTGAGAGTCAGTGGGAAAAACAAAGCTCACTACATCAATGAAACTCCCGCTTTCCCCGTCTACAAATAGAGAACTTCCGAAAAGTGACGACACACCCCCACGTCAATCAAACATGACGTCGGCAAACTGACGCTGATACAGTTTTGCGTCAGTGCGCGTGTGCCTTTTCTGCGATGTTTGTGAGGCGTGTGGCTTGTGTAAAGGAAATGTGCTTCGAGTACAAATTTTCGAGTCAACTGACGACAACGGCTGCAGTGAATTTTTCTAATTTTTTTTGTATATTTTTATGGCACCCCAGGCTCATTATCTATGTATAGTAGGAGCGATTTTGAGATCTAAAGTGTGTTCACCAGCACTTTCATCAGGTACGGTTTACGCCAAAAGTATAAAAGCGACAACATCCAAAATTCACTCAGTTGAGAGTCCGTATTCATGCTATCTATGTCCCAAAAATGGAGTGGTTTAGGTAAATATTACGCCTTTAAACGCCAGAAAGCCACTTTTTTTGAAAAGGGCGATAACTCGCAAATCATGTGTGCAATTGTACCTGGATCGGGCCTTCTATTCAACAATCTTGATTCATTTAGAAACCCCAAATTTGAAATCGATCGGTTTAGTATTTTCGGAGAAATAGGCATCTGAACTGGGTTCACATGCAATGTCAACTCAGGCTCGGTTTACATGAAAACTATAAGAGCGACCATTTTCTAGTAGTGAGTCAATTCAGAGTCCGTATTCAAGCTATCTACTGCCAAAAAATTGAGTGATTTAAATAAATATTACGCCTGTACACGAAAGACAACCAACTTGTCTCAAAAGGGCGATAACTCCCAAATCACTTAAGCAATCATCACACGCTTTAATCGTCTAATGTAACATTTTGATAAATTTGGATACCCCAAATTTGAAGCCATTCGGTTAAGTATCTTCGAAGAAACGGGCCCGGACACAATTCACACACGCACACACGCACACACACACGCACACACATCCGCACAGACGGCACTCACTGAGGAGGAGAACTGCGTTCGGAACACCATACGCGTCAGCATCGATGACGCAAGTTTTCTTGCGTCATTGTCAGAGTTACACTTGCATAATCGTCTCTGCGGGAGATCGGCAGTGACGTGCGTTTGTACCACAGATGCTTGCCTATGAACGTGGAAATTTTAGCCCGTCCTATTATGTTGTTTCCATTACTATGGAAACAACATAAAAAAACGTATCACATATCACAAGCTCGACCTGGGCTCGAACCCATGCTTCATCGCCATGACATTGGTGACGGCCTTTCAGTAGCGCAGCAGCTAAATCCGACCCGCTTCAGTTTCTATTAGACCACCGCTCATCCCATTGTTGTGTAGTCGTGTTTAGTCATTGCATTATAAGAAAATTAATGGTGAAACATAATAAGAAATTATAAGGAAACTAAAAGCTTACTGCTGTCTTGCTTTTTTTTTTTTTTTTTTTTGAAACTCACCCTGACTGTTGTCTGGCGTTGTGCTAGTCACCTGTACGCGAATGACTCCAGTGAGTCGTTGTTTTGTTTTTGTTTTTGTTTTTTCTCACAGAGCAACACTGTCACAGCAATATTGTGTTTCTTTAGAGGGAATTTATGTGATAGGGTGGATCTGATTAACACTTTCGGGTTGCATTTCTAGTCCATGGGCATAAGGTTTTACTGATTTTTGAGGAAAACATGTTCATTTGCCGGCTGGTCGTTCGGTTTGTTTTGCAGGAATACGGCCCAGACCCCACGCCTGAGGATCTAGAGGAGTCGGATATTGATGAAGAGCCCGAGCAGGTGCTGCTCAGGTGAGAGACTTTGCTCACTCAGCTGTTGTGAATGGACATACTGTCCCTCAATGTTTGGTTTGGTAACAAAGTAATGAGTGGTTCCGTTGAACTGCTGTTAAAGTGCGATAATGTGAGGGTTCGGACTTGTTTAGATTTACAGTTACAGTTTTGTAGCGCCCCGGGTGTGGGGTCGTCGTGGTTGTTGGGGACGCTACAGATTTAGTTTAGTGAGCTACTCTGACATGTGTGTTTAGGATGACTGAAGTGCGAAAGAGTATTGCACCATACTATCGGGCCTACGTGCCGCACACAGCTAGCACTCAATCACTCATCAAACTTACACTATCTCTCGAAAGAAACAACTGACAAGAGAATAAAAATCAGCCGGTGTCCACTTATTCCAGTAAAAGTTACATACGGATCATCTCAATCGTTGTTCGTCTTGGTGTCCTTCACTACACACCCATTCTTGTGGCCTCTTGCAGGTACGATGATGCACACCAGTACCAGAACATCTTTGGGCCTCTGGTCAAGCTGGAGGCAGACTGTGATAAGGAAGAGACTGTGGACAACGTGGTTGTGAGATGGGACGTCGGGCGCAACAAGAAGCGCATCGCCTACTTCCGTCTTCCCCAAGCTTACAACAGTGAGTACAGTCTTATTGTGTGTATGCCATCTTGTCTTCCCTTTAGCAGAACACTGTTTCATTTACAATACACTTCACACTTCTTAAAGCATTTTTCTAGTACTGCCCCCCCCCCCCCCAGTAACGTTATATTATTACAGCATTAATTATGAATAAGTTAATAATAAAGAAATGATAATAATAATAATAATAATAATAATATAAATGTATGTATCACTGACGTGTGGTGGGTTGTGGTTGGGGACTGACGTCAGCATTATGTTTGAATGATAACATTTTTTTTAAATGATTTTCTTTCTCAGTTTTTGATACAGTCCTAATTTAGCTCTCTGTTGGGATAGCATAGCTCAACTTTGTGAACGGTTACTTAGGAGTGACAAGCAGTGTCATGGGTTTTTAAACGGCACTGTTTGAATTTGTGCAGATATGAAGCTGATGCGTGGCATTGAAGTAAGGATTCGATACGTTGGAGACGAACACGAGCCGTGGTCAGGGGATGGTCATGTCATCAAGATCCCAGACAGTATCCTTTGATAATGAGATGTGTCAGCCATGCGCAGTTAGAGTCATTTAATTAGAGCAGGAGTTTGAAAAACCATCGCATATGACTGATGATTAGCATTGCTTTGTGACTACGTTGCTCTTACACATTGCCTTGTGACTACGTTTCTCTTATATGTTCAGCTTTTTTATTAGCAAGTTTAATGATGAGAATCAAGAATATTCAAATGATACATTACCTCTCGCAGGAACTCGGGAGCCTTGCGATTTTTATTGAACGTACACACAAACAGAGAAATGCACACAACATGCGTCCACACATACATAGACCACCGCCCTCACTCACCCCTCACACACGCAGACACAGAAAATACACATAGCCAGCAAGATGATAGGACAAGCTAGGGTGATTGTGTGAGGGAAATGAGAAGTGGATTTTCAGGTTTGGCTTATGAATATGAGCGCACATGTAAACAGCAAGTTTCCCTAACCTGTATCAGATTTCAGCCAAGAGGTGGCCATTGAGCTATACAGTACTGCTGGCCGTTCCGCTAAGTGCGACTGCACTCACAGCTTTGTGGTGGATTTTGTCTTGAAGTCCCCCTCCTTTGACAGGTGAGTCTCTTACTGATGCTGTCGTTCACGCTGTCACGTCTTCTATACATCTCTATACTTTTTTGCACGTGTTAGCAAATTTTTTCTTTTCTTTTTCTTTGTTCTGCTGCTGACTGGGTGAAATGAACACATTCGCAGTGGTCACTTGTTTTGTTGGTGACTTTGAGAATGTTATTGTGACCGGGTAGCCAGAGAGGGTCCGGAACATGCAAGCAGGGAGCAAAACACATCGGTCGCTATGACATGAGTTTTATTCAGGAAAGCAGTACAAACGCAGAGTGGAGGACAAAGATCGTAGACACGTGCAGTGACTCGTGGCAGGGCTGGCTGGCGACTGTCCAGTGAGGCGTAGCTCGCGGCTACTTATGCGCCCAGCGCGGGCCTACAATAAAGCACCGCCCGGCGTGCAGTAGAATACATAGCACGTGGACCAGCCGCAGCAAAATTTGTGTCTCGTTACACATGGAAAGCTAATCACAGCAGGCGTAATATAACAGCTAGAAACTGAACATCAAACAAACCGCATCTGAAGGAGTGTGAAACATACTTTAAGACTGTATAAGTTTGGAACATTGGCAAGATACAGGACATTTCTTATCGCCGATTAAACGGCGTAAAGACCAGGACTTCTGCTTACGAAAAGGAGCGAAAATGACAAAATACACCCGTTACATGACACTATAAAAACAGCGTTCAGAACAAAACAGGATTAGAAAGTAAAAACTTTCCTGAAACTACCACAGTTTACAGAATAGCGCTAGGTTAAGTGGCTGCGGAAATATTTGGCACTAAATGGAGCCACTGTAGATCCGCACGCGTGCTGCTGGCATACAGGCGAACAAAGCCTACGGCACTGAGCTGGCCGGAGAACAAAGGGTAGTGGGTGAGAGGGTCCGAACCACTTGACTACATTATTACAGAATATATTAGCTTACATTCAGCACATCATAATTCATATTTCTTTGTGATGTCCACATTGTATTTTATCCAGATGCTCACTTGCCCTTGTCCTCCTCGTCATAATTATTCTTAAGTCGTGGGCAAGTTTGTGATAAATTTGTTGTCCCATGAATCTGCTTACTGGGCAGTCAAGCATTTCTCGTTGGTTGATGCATGTACAAACTTCATCCCCGTTGCTTTCAGGATGCAAGCAGCACTGAAGACATTTGCAGGTGACGAGATGCCAGTATCGGGTTACATCTACCATAAGCTGCTAGGCCATGATGTGGAGGACGTCGAGTTGAAATGCACGCTGCCCGAGCGATTCTCCGTCCGTGGGCTGCCTGAGCTCAACCACTTGCAGGTCAACGCTGTCAAGACTGTGCTTCAGCGACCTCTAAGTCTGATTCAGGTTAGTGTCACATGATAGTGGCATCGTGGAAAACAGGGTGGACCTGCCTAAAACCCTGCACCAAACAAAACATACATTATAGGCCATGCAATCGGTGACAGGCAGGAACAGTAAATATTAACTGACAAAGGCACACAACGAACAACGTTTATGTAACTGTGACAATAACCATAATAAAACAGTTAGAGGCATTCACAACAACCATAAACGTCAAGCACAAACAGTTCATTTAATCAGTGAAATTTAATCACAGTTACGAAATAAACATTAACTGCGTGTGATCAAGGTGGTCCGTTTTAGAGTTAAAAGGTGGAAAATGCTCATGTTCAATAAAAATGCAATGATGGTATGGTGATTAAAATGACATTGAAACTGAAGCTGTTGTTTTTTACTCGTTGGTTTTCGACTAGACCTTCAATTCAAGATTTTATTTTTTTTCTAGTGTAAAAGCGGTCGAAAAGTTAAGGAAAACTGACACTAACCACAGGTGACTGTCACAATATTGATAATTGCATAATGTGTCTGCTAAACAGGGTCCTCCTGGCACAGGGAAGACAGTGACTTCCGCCAGCATAGTTTACCACCTGGTGAAACAAAATAATGGACCCGTGCTTGTGTGCGCCCCCTCCAACATCGGCGTGGACCACTTGACAGAGAAGATCCACAAGACTGGGCTGAAGGTGGTGCGTCTGTGTGCCAAGAGCAGAGAAACCATTGACTCGCCCGTGTCGTTCCTGGCGCTGCACAATCAGATCCGTAGCATGGACGAGTGAGTCATTTCTCCGTAGTGCTGTGGTGATAGGAGTATTCATTCATCCAAACATGCATCTGTAAAGTTGTGTAACTCTAGTGTCTTTCACAAGTGTCTTTCAGATTTAAGATTCTAATTTGCCCAAGATTGTCTTTATGCTCCAAGTGGTCTTACCTTTGCGTACAACTGCAGGTAAACTGAACTGAGCTTTGCTTGGAGCAAAAATGGTCTTGATCGATGACATGACTGTTTGCATTCTCTATCAAATTACCGCAGTATATCTAAATGACTTACAGACAAAAGATGAAGTCAGAATTAATGAAGTCTGTTATGTGTGCAGCGCACCAGAACTGTCCAAGCTGGAAAAGCGGCAGGATGAGACTGGAAAACTGTCATTCAAAGATGAGAAACGCTACCGAGCACTAAAGATGCGGTGTGAAAAGGAACTGCTTCAGGTACTTTGCTCTCTCTCTCTCCTCTTGGGCTTTGCTGGGCAAGAAAACAAATTCCTGCTTAACTGAATTGGTACAATTACAGATTCTAAAAGTAAAAGCCAATTGTAGGTATTTTTGTGTGTCTGGGAACTCTTAAACATGCTTTTCACAGTTTTCAATGATCAGATCTGATGTATGTAAAGTTTTTTGTCTGATGCATGTTTCATTGCTTATACTTTATGTGATGCAGGATGCCGATGTGATATGCTGCACCTGTGCTGGAGCCGGGGATCCCAGGCTGGCCAGGATGCAGTTTCACTCTGTTCTGATCGACGAGAGCGCTCAGGCCACAGAGCCAGAGTGCATGATCCCTGTCGTCCTGGGGTGCCGTCATGTGAGGAATTTTCCCCTTTCTCTGAGACCTCAGATCTTCTGTTTAGATTACTACATTTTAATGTTCAAGGTGGATAATCAAACCCCAATGAAATATTTGTTTGAAGAAACAGTTTTGGTATATTAGTTTGGGAATAGCAGTTTCTCTTTGTTGTTTTGTTTTTTGTGGTGGTTTCTCTCTCTCTCTCTCTCTCTCTCTCTCTCTCTCTCTCTCTCTCTCTCTCTCTCTCTCTCTCTCTCTTCTTCTTCTTCTTCTTCGTCTTCTTCTTCTTCGGAGCCTTTTCATATAATTTGAACTGTGGTTTGTCCATTGTGTTTGACCACTTCTGTTCAACTGTATGTTGCAGTTGATTCTGGTGGGCGATCACTGCCAGCTGGGGCCAGTGGTGGTGTGCAAGCAGGCTGCACGGGCAGGTTTGTCCCAGTCACTGTTTGAGCGCCTGCTTCTGCTGGGGATTCGACCCATCCGCCTGCAGGTCCAGTTCCGAATGCACCCCGCGCTCGCTGCCTTCTCTTCCAACGTATTCTATGAGGGATCACTACAGAATGGTGTTACAGCAGGTCAGTTCACTTTTTAAGGATCTTGTGCAGCGCCACTTGGTATTGGTATCACACAGCTTGACCTGTGGTCGAACCCACGGGTCACCGTGACAACATTGACCAGGGCTTCCTATCCTCATCAAACAACGGTCAGAGACCAGTTCACATTTTGGAATGTCCGATTACCATCTCACCAAGACGGACGCTCGTATGTCAGATCATTTCTGCGCCATAGTCGTCATGATTCTGAACCATTGTCCTTTACTTCTTTGGTCAGCAAAGACAATATAGTTTCCACATATACACGAAGCCCTGACGGTGACGGCCATTCGTTGAAGCAGCCCCTAGTGCAGCGGATGCCCTACCTATTTAACCACTGCTCATCCCGATGCTGTTCAGAGAATAAACGAGACTGGTGTCATGAGTGCTTACCAGTTGATGCAGGTGACTTTTTGTTTGATATGAAATGTGGTGGACATTTTGACTGCTATTTCATGTAGCCTCATTTTGATTTTTACAGCTCAACGTCAGCGGAAGAACTTTGATTTTCCGTGGCCACAGCCGGACAAGCCCATGTTTTTCTACAGCACCAACGGCCAGGAGGAGATAGCCAGCTCGGGCACCTCCTATCTCAACAGGTATGGACTTTTGCACCGTTGATTTAGATTGGAGACTGGAAAAACACGTGGAGGTAGTTTTATTATCACTCGATGTGAATATTAGCATAAAGAGGATGAAGCTTCTGTATTTGCAGGAATTTCACCACCTGGTAGATGCTGCAGTTGTATTGCTTTTTTTAAACCTCTCTCTCTCTCTCTCTCTCTCTCTCTCTCTCTCTCTCTCTCTCTTCTTAAAGTCAAAAAAGAAAACTAACAATGTCAAAGAATACACGTGAGTGTAAAGGAAGAAAAATAAACAACTGGAAAGGTGCTTTTGCCACAGCAAACTGAACTTAGCACATCACATCAAAGCGCTTTTTAATCATGAACTGTGTTTAATCTTTGTATGTGTGTGCAGACAGGAGGCAGCCAATGCAGAAAAGCTGGTGACTCGCTTCCTGCGCGCGGGTATAAAGGCAGAGCAGATCGGCATCATCACGCCGTATGAGGGTCAGCGGGCCTACCAAGTACAGTACATGCAGCACTCAGGCTCCCTCAACAAGAAGCTGTACCAGGTGATTACATTTTGTTTGTATGATTTTTTTTTCAGTTATGTCAAAGTATTAAGGATTTTGGTGTCTTCTCTGGAACGTTCGGGTAAGGGAGGTAATGCTCAGATATTTGACATCATCTATGCGTATTCAAGGAAACAATGAGCGCACTTCTATTATTTTTAGTAGCAAGACTTTACACTTACCAAATAAAATGCTGTGGGAGTTCTGTAACTATCACTCCTGTAAAAACAAACATGAAGGCTTGACTGACTTACCTACAAAGCACGCTTTCATGTGGATGTGCCGTGTAATGTGAGATAACAGGTGTGGACTGAAGACACAGAAAGATATATAATATCTTTAAACTCTGCATGTTTTCCTCCGGGCTCAAGCTTTAGTTTCACAAATTTAGTTAAGTTTGTTTTAAAAAGTTCACACTGTTGTATTTGTTCCATAGGAGATCGAGGTGGCCAGCGTGGACGCCTTTCAGGGCCGAGAGAAGGACTTCATCATCCTGTCCTGTGTGCGCTCCAGTCAGCACCAAGGCATTGGTTTCTTGAACGACCCACGTCGTCTCAATGTTGCCCTCACCAGGGCCAGGTACAGTCTTCCTCATTCATTTAGTTAGCTTTGTAGGGGGATAGAAAAACTGCTGCATGTGAAACGTTTTTTTTTGTTTTTTTAATGATCGTTTACGTGGGAAATGTTTCCTTCTTTTGTCTTTGCCGTGCTCTGTTTTATTCGCAAGCGACTTGGCAGAAATGACGACAACTCTGCCATCAAATGTCCGAAAAGGCCAAAATGCATATATCGCATGCTTAGGGCCATTTACCGGTGTATTAGCTGTCCGATTTTGGGTTTGTGGAATGTTCCCACCTTTGGGAAATGTCTCAGAAAGTCAGAGAGTGTTGTTGTTAAAACTTGTATATTAGCTGAGTGATGAGTATTTTTGGTTTGTGTTTCACCCATAATGTCTTGACTGAATTAAGTCTTTGTCTGTTGCAGATACGGGATGATTATTGTTGGAAATCCGAAAGTGCTGTCAAAGGTATGCAGCATTTGAAAACTTGTGACATATCCGTGTCCCATAAAGTTGAAGGGCATATGAAGAAGAATTACGAACTGCGCGTGATTAAATATGCGATAGGAGCTAGTAACCAACCAGCCCGATATCAAATTATGGCATGTGTTTGACTGGCAAACCGTCCTGCCGCACACTTCTGTTCCTTGTTGTTGTACATGTACTGATACGAGCCTGTCAAAGTCTCTGAAGATTTACTTACTACATACAATTTTGCTGCAGAAGCGCTTTACGGTCCTTCTATGTGAGGTTGGATGCTATACAAATAGTCTGTTATTGTTATCATTATTATATGTTTGCAGGACCCCCTATGGAATCACTTGCTGACGTACTACAAGGAGCAGAAGTGTCTGGTGGAGGGGCCGCTGACCAAGCTAAAGCAAAGTCGGATCCAGCTTAGCCAGCCGCGCAAGCTGGTCAACTCTACCAACCCAGTAAGCTATAGTATTAGTTGCCAAGTGCTACCAGTTAGAAGTGCGCACGTTGACCCACAATCAAGTGACATGTTGCAGCAACAACGAGAAGTAAAATTACAATTCACAAACACATGTAAGCAAGTTGGCATGTATGCACATAGGTATGTATACATGTCTGTATGTATGTATGTATGTGAGCATGTATGTAAAAACTGTTTCGAAAACACGGGGGAAAAAAGAAGGTAAAATTAAAACAAGAGAAACAGTTGTTAGATCAAAGCATTTTTCAGGCCTCTTTCTGTTCTTGTGTATGTGTGTGGAAGCAAACTTTCTCAAATGTAGTCATTGACACGCTGTTTTGCTTTTTGCAGGGTGGACCCTTCATGAGTAACACCATGTTTGACGCCCCTGAACTGTTGGTACCTGGCAGTGTGTATGACAGAGGTTGGTATACTATACATTTTTTTTTAACTTGAAGGTCTATTCCAGTCAGCTTTTCATGTCAACTTTTCGCAGTGTGATCAGCTTCACTGTATGCAAATAAAGATTGGGGGCTAGCGTGGAGGGGTGTGTCCATGGGGGGTCATATCTGTTCAGACATAGTTTACTTGTGATATCAAATAACATTTCCTTCTGTATGCTAATCCATTACACTGCTGCAGTCATGGCCTTGAAACTGTTCATCAGTTTTGAAACTACAAGAACCTGTTGCACAAATATTGTCTGCAAAAATATTGGACAGGCAGGACTGTCTCCCCCCAATTTTTTCAGCATAATTAATGAGACTTTACTTTCCCGCTGAAGTGAACATTGTCTCTTTTCCAGCCTCAAATCAAATCAGTTTGACTATTGCTTCTTTTGTCAGCTCTTTGCACCTCATAATTTGCCGACTGATTCTGTTGTTACAGATGCTGGTGTACAGAAGGGCATGCCACCCATGCACATCAACGACTGGAACGATGGACTGCGTCGGAAACCGGCCCGCAACAGCAAACACTGGCTGAGCCGGCTGTTCCCTCGACCGCCAACCCCAAGGTGAAGCCCGCATGGCAACCGTTGCCGTGGAAACCAGGACCTGCCTGGCCTGTCCGCACATACCCACAATCAGACGACACTCCAAATCCTTGGTGGGAACAGCGGCGGTGTATTGGAATCCGAACGACGGCAGCCAAATTGGAACAAGAGTCGGAGACACCAGGTTGTGAAAGATACGAATGGCGATGGAGGAGCTAGGGACTTTTACGCTGACAGTGCTGGAATTTTTCCACTATGGAAATGTTCACACAAACCCTCTGTTGGGACCCAGAGACTGTCACGGTGTTTGACAGGTGACGTTGAGGTCACCAGGCTGTGAGAGCCATGTGAATCGGTACAAGGCGGTGGAAACACGCAGACTTTGCTACATTGAACAGTGGGCAGTACAAGCAGCCACTAAATAAGCAATCTGTCATTATTCCCCGTCATCAGATCTACACCTGATAAACATGACCCAGTGGCTAACGGATATGCTTGGATTTTTACCCTCATATGTTTGGTCTTTTTTTTTTTTGTCGGTTGAATATGTTTATGAACTGCTGTTCACCCATATATTCTACTTTCTTCTTTTTTATCTAAATGAAACCATAGCCATGTGTGTCATGAGCTATTCAGCAATTGGGGTTTCTACTAGCTGCTTTTCTTTCCCTTTCATTTGTTCGTCTGTCCATGCAGTATGTGTTCTGTCTGCTCTTGTTGCTAGAAATAAAAGACATGCACACTGTACATCAACCTGAAAGGCTGTTGCGTCTGCATTGTGATGGTGTGTGAGAATATTTTGCGGTGAATGTGGATCAACTGCTTACAAAAGATTTTCAGTAGATTACAACGCAGTCTTCAACATCCTTGAACTTGTCACCACTAATCAAATACAAGCACTACCAGAGCTCAGACTAGACAACACCGGTAAACAGGCCAAAGTCTTCAAGTCAACAGCAAAACGTCATTTATTACTCACCACCCCCTGTGCTGCGGGCTGAGTTAATTAGTGAGATTTAGTAGGACTTCGTAAAGAGGACTTCGCTGAGCAGCGTAACCCACTTACATGTAAATTAGGCTCACACGGCAGAGGCTGCGAGCTGCTAACGCGCTGCAATTAGCTAATGGCACCCGTAACGTGCCTAATTTACATGCAAATGGGTTACGCTACTCAACGAAGTTCTCTGTACGAAATCTCACTAATATCCCAGCAACAGACACGTATCAAGCAAATCAGTCAACTGCTGCAATGCCTTAAAACTGATATCAGCATTTCAAATCCGCAACATCCGCGATGACAAAACTCCACACTTTGCCCTGACTGGGTAATTTTCATGAAATTACAGCTGAACACACGTCAAGTCCAAATGGTGCGAGGCCATGTGAGGACGGTGCGAGGACGTGCGATGACAATTTAAAACATAACAAATAACTGAAATAATGAAACAGAAGATGGGTTTGTGGTATACTAGGTCAAAATGAGAAAACTTTAAGTTAGGGTGAGTGAGTGAGTGAGTTTTTAGGGCTTAAAGCCGCGCAAGCCACAAAGACTAATTCGCGGCTGAGTGTGTCTGCACTACATGAAAAAAACAAAAATGTAACGTTGGACACAGGATGCAAACTGGTCTACGGGGCAATATAAACCCAGGACATGCAGGAGACGCTGCACCTTCATGCTAATTTATCGAACTCCCGGTTACAAAAAGCGTAGAAAACAAATGACAATTACAACTAGTTAAAACAAAGATAAATACTAAGCGCATATACAGCAAATATTGCAACTTATCATCTCCTAGGCGCAATAAACCAGTTCGCAGCATATTTCCAACATCACTTATGCCTAACCACTGGTAGTGCAGACGTGAGTGAGGGGTTGTTAAAAAGAAGAAATATAGATGAAAGGGCCAAACTTAGAAATCAGCTGAGAGAAGAGAGGAAGGACAGAGCGGCTAAATTCGGGAGGTTTTAAAGAGAAAGATACAGGTGAATGGGCTGGTGAGGGATAGACAGAGAGGTAGGAAGGAAAATTCCTTAGGTGCCAATGAAGACAACATGCCTGGGAGGCAGTTGGAGAACAGACCGCTCCAACACGGAACCTCCCCGCCGTGAGGCGGTTTGGGAAAACAACGCACCAGAGAGGGGTGCGTTGTGAAGGTCTTCAACATGACAGGTGTTCAGCAGCACCAGCAGGGCGCTGCGAACAAAGCCCGCCAGGCTGAAGACCAGGTGGGGGAATCCAGTGAAGTCGGTCTTCAGAAACGACCCTCAGATGTCTCACTGGACTAAGGGTCAGCAGACACCCGCTTACTGACCTCCCCCCGGAGGAGATTTTAAGAGAGCAAAAGACAGGTGAATGGACCGAGTGAGGCAGAAATAAGAGTAAAGAAAGAGCAAAAGGGGTGGGCAAGCTTGGCAAAATCAGCCCCGCCGCGTGAAGCGAGCCCATGGGGCCCTTTAAGTTAGTGAACAACAGTAGTGAACAACATCACAAGAAACAAAGGCATGCGTCGTACCGCCTAGTGACTCCTTTCGGGATGAGGTGAGGTTGTTTGCTGATTAGCTATTCTGTTTCTCGGCGACGACTGATCCATGGCGTGGCGTGGCCGCTATTGAAGGCCACAGCAAGTCTTCACACCTTTCGCGACGAGCGCCCAAGGGGAGATAACTGGGCCATCAGCTTCAATCACCAGGCCTTGATCGTCAATCACAGTTCAGGGGCTCCTGGTCGGCTAATCCTTTTTTTTCACTTTTTTTTTTCAATTCAGTTCAATTCAGTAATTCTTTATTGTCCTCAAGAGGAGGCAATTCGGTTGCGGCGTAAAAACAGACAACAACCACATACACAATATAACATGTCCCAATAGTTAAATATGTAATCACACGACGATGACACGCACACACACACACACGCACGCCCCCCCCCCCCCACACACACACACACAACACACTTCCTAATTACCATTTTCTGTTGTGAAGCCTATCCAAAGGGAGAGAGAGACAGAGACAGAGAGAGACAGAGAGAGCTCGGCCGGCGGGCCGGCGCCCTGCACTCAAAACGAAGTATCGGCTATTTACGTACTCCCCACGGCTGCACCCACTACGTATTATACACCAAAAGGGTCAGCGTGTGAGTGTCCAATACCTCGGGTAGCAGTAGACAACCCCCCTCCCTCCCCTCCCCCTCCCCCCGGGTAGGGGACTTGGGGCTGACAGGGTGTTCACGCCTCGGCGGTCCGCTGTCAACGCCCTCCAAACGCTATGATCTGTGTATTGAAGGATGGCGCTGATGGAGTCGCGCTGAGTCGTGATCGACCATTACCTGCCCAATACCCCTAGCCAGACAGTACCCGGGGTATTGCACACTGTACCCCACGGCGGCGGGATACCGCGCTTATTCTCCACCTTTCTCTATAGAGTTCACAACTTTATGAGACGGGACAGATTTTGCTACGCGCAGCAGCAAGTTTCAGTGATACAAAACAAGACTGTGACGTTTCTCCACACAATACACTACTTTCACGCACACAGTGACGTAACGAAATCTGCGTCATAGACACCACTATGCTGCTGCGTTCATTTTGGCGGGAGTTGTGAGACGTGTGTCTGTGTGTGTGTGTGTGGACGGATGTAATGATGGCTATCTCCTAAACCACCTCGTTGGAGGGCTTTTTACTTTGAGATAAAATGGGCAGTCATAATTATTCTCCAGACCTACCTTTCACGATTTTTATCCTGCCGCATTTTTGGAACAGTTATCGCCCATTCAAAAAAATCGGTTATGTTACGTATTTTTACGAAAAAATTGTTCAAATGGCTTCATTTTCTGAATTTGGGAAGATCATCCAATTATACTGACTGTATTCGTAGCACAGCTCTGTAGCTCTGACAGGTTTTGTGTAAGAAAAATATTTCCGAGGTAGGGGTGGTTTGCATATAAGGCCAAATATCTATGAAAAGACTCCTTCAAATTACTCATCATTCCGGTATTTTTGTCACTTGTGACAACTGCACATATGACGTGAACTACTGCACTATTATAGCTTTAGTATCAAGAATAACAGAGCTTTTAGATAAACACATTTTTTTCGTGTTTCTACTAGAAGCGCCGGTCAAAAAAGTTCCAATTTTGCAATTTCGTAAGTACAATCCAAGGCACTTAAGTCCACATTTCATCAGCTCTCTTGATCTTCAGGAGTTTATATCAAAATTAATTCAGTCACGGGAGTCACAAAAGCAACAAGGAAATCACAAGATATGAAGAAGTAGCATCTGTCAGACGAGCAGCGTGAGGCTGACGCCAAATGTTTGGTTCACAGACAAAATCTGCATGTATCGTCACTGCTTCCGACATTTCACCAGCTCTCTAGGTCTTCCAGGTTTCATGTGAAAAATAATTCAGTCGGTGAAGTCACAAAGCCAACAGGGAAATCACAAGACATGAACAAGCATCCTCAGACGATCTCAGTGCTACAGGGGGAGCCGGGGTGGTCGAATGGTAGAGCGTTGGGATTCTAATGCACGGGTCGTGAGTTCGATCCCGGCTGGGGCCAAATATTTGTGCTGGCTTTTTCATCGTTGCCCCGTCTTTGATATCACCCTATGTGGTGGAAAAGGACGTTAAACCTCCAAACACCCACCCTCAGTGCTAGAGGCTGACGTCAAATATTTAGTTCACGGAACTGACGTCATCTCTCTCTCTCTCTCTCTCTCTCTCTCTCTCTCTCTCTCTCTCTCTCCGCGAAACAGTCTTTGCAGTTTGCGCGGTGCAAAGCCCTAACGTGAAACGAAAGAAAGGACTGAGGTGGTGTCCACCGGAGATCTCTCAGTCTGAGCCGGCCCGGTTCTCGCCTCGCTGGTAGTGAATACAGGGAAATAACTCTGTGCGGAAAAAAAAATGGCCTTGTCGCTGTCTCGCGCAAACGTAGAATGAATGGAGTAGCTGTGTTCTTGACACCTTCTTTACTGTAAAACATAATTCATGAGAACGAGGGCTCCATGAATAGTCTTCTTACCAGTTTGGCCAACCGTATGTGTGTGCGATACCGTTTATACTTCCGCGTAAGTTTTGTCTGATACAAACTGTCTGGGCAGATCAGCCCCACAAGAAACTAATGCCTACACAACCCTGTTCCGGGTCCGTCGCTCCTCTTAAGCCCCTCCGACGACGCCCAGATCGGGCTAACCGAGACCGAGCCGAGCTAAGTGATACCTAAGAAGGAAAAAACAAAATACTCGGTGGCAAGGAAAGTGGCCATTTGCGAACAACTTTGAGGTCCCTGTGATATTTCAGTCACAGTGTGCACAAAAGCGATGAAAACTGTAGCATTCACCAGCACAGTACATTATTTTTTCTACCTGTTTAGAGATTATTGCCTGCATGAGTTGCCCCCCCCCCCCCCCCCCCCCCGTGCATACACAGACCCGCAGCAAGCATGCAATTTTCGTGGCAGCTTTTGTGTGAAAAAGCGTGCTTGTTGCGGCAAGGGAGACAACTCATGCAGACAATAATCTCTAAACAGGCTGAAAGTCGCAGTTAGCCCGATTTGGACGTCGTCGTAGGGGCCTAGAGTGATCATCGACGGACCCGGAACAGGGTTGGGCTGACGCCTACAAAGATGCCAGGACGCTGGAAAAAAAAAATGGAGGCAATCCATCGACATCGTCAGCTGCCTGCTGCTCGCTCAAACAGGCTGTTTGGCACAGCCCGAGTCAGTCTCACTCTTACTCATTTCACAAATTTCGCACCGCGCACGTTTTTGACTCTTTTTTGTTTTTTCTTTCGGGTTTGGCCCTGTCTCCGAAAATCAGGCAAGATTAACGGCTCAGCCTTGACGGCTCGTATGGCCTCAAACGCGAGTATCGGCAACACTGACTCCCATTGAGCTAAATTTAAAGCCATACAGACATAAATTAATAATGATTTGTTTAGTGCCGCCACTGGTAGGAACTGAGCCAAAGGCCCGTCTACACACACAGGCACGTAGATTTCGCAAGGACCTTTGGTTCTGAAATCAGCCCATTTTTATTTTTTTAAACCAGACACACATATTTTCAGAGGCTGTTACCAAGCACACACATAATTGAAAAGTGTCGTCTGCCATCAGCAAGGGGAGAAAACTCTCAAATCTGACAAAGCAAGCATTGACCACAAACATTGTCCTTTAGTTTGATGTATTGTTATAATTATTTGTAAGGCAAAACAGTAAGCCCCAACTTGAGGTTACATGTATGGGTACAATTCTTCGTATGTTTGGATCTTTGTTGCTTGCGCGGCGTTAAACCCTAACTAACTAACTAACTCGTATGTTTGGACGGAGTGTATAGGTTCACAATTGTCTGACATCAACAAGGCGAGGAAACTCTCAGATATTACAAACCAAACATTGACTACAAACATTGTCATATTTTAGTTTGATGTATAACGCATTGTTTGTAAGACAAAACAGTAAACCGACCGCAACTCAGCTGAGGCCGTTAAATAGAATCGCCGGTAAAATTCACGATAATGTTTAGGCTGAGTGCATAGAACCGTACCACTTAGACACATCACTCTACACTCAGAAGCTCGGAGAAGTTGAACACGTCTCACACAATCACTTTTCAAACACAACAGACCTTTAAGTCCACGCGCCAAAAACGCGAGAGAGAGAGAGAGAGAGAGAGAGAGAGAGAGTTCCGTATCCTGATTGCCCGACTGAGCGAGAGCGAGCGAGAGAGAGGGAGAGCAAAAAGAGAGTGAGTGAGTGACTGAGAGAGAGGGTTAGAGAGAAGTAGGGATTCAACAGTCCGCATGGGTTCTCACATCGCGTCGAGCTAGTCTACATTTCTCTCTCTCTCTTTCTCTCACCTTCTACTATCATACTTACTACATGTATAGGGGGCCGACAGCGCCGCTCGGTACACCAATCAGTAGCCTCTGTGTCGCGTTTACAACATGCTGAGCACCCCATGCAGGACTCAAAAACAGTTTAAGTAAGGCGTGAGGTGTTTCTCAGTCACCAGTGAAGAGCCAGCGCTTTGAACAGTCACTGACTGACTGTGTCTTCTTTGCTTTTCTTTCAGTTTCCCCTTGGGAGTGGACGCTGTGATATTTTTTCTGTGTTTGTGTTTGGTGTTTATGCGTGCATTTCCAATGCTGGATTTACAATGCACAGAGATTGAGGCGTGAAGACGTGTATGTGTGTGTGTTTGAGGAAACAGACGGAGGATACGTACGCACGTCAACATGCTGCTACACAGGCAAGTTTTTATTGGTGTTGTTGTTTTGTTTTGTTTTGTTTTCTCTTTTTTTTTTCTTTTTTTTTTTACACTGAAAAAGAACGAATAATTAAGTGGACGCCGCAAGGGAGAGAATTGTGCTGCTGCAATCACTGCGTGCTAATTCTTTCTTTCTTTCTTTCTTTTAAACTTTACTTGTTCTTGTTTTATTTTTTTATTTTTTGTTGTTTTATTTTTTATTATGATTTTTGGGGGTAGGTGGGGGTGAGGGATGGGGGAATGTGGGGTGTAGCAGGGGAAAGTCGGGGCAGCTGAGGGGGAAATGCGGGCGTGGGGGGGGGGGGAGGGAAGGGGGCTGGGGTGTGTAAACCTAAAATTTAATAGAGGTGCCGGGTGGGGTCTGTACAGCAACTGTCTCCTTCAGTTTTAGAGGGTTAGGGGGCGGTGGGTGGCCTTGGGGGACTGTGCGGGTTCTGGGCAACAGCTGTTTTAACTGTATTTTTTTCTGGGCTTTTCCCCCTTGTTTTACTGGCTCCCTTGTTTTAAACCGACAAAACATTCTTTGAGCACAAGAACAAATCAAGTGCTTATCTTCCTATCCACAGTGCTTAAAAAAATCGTGTTCTCTGCTTCTTTGTTCTTATATTAATTTTTTTTTTTTTTTTTTTTTTTACGGCAGAGCTATGTTTGGTTGGTTGGGTGGGTGGCAGGCTAGTCGGTGGAAAAAGAAAGGCACGCTGATTCGTTAAAAATGTCAACAACAACAACAACAACAAAATCCGCCTCTAACTTTTTTTATGTACAGGTGTGAGTTGGCACTGTGCATAGAGTGCTTTCTTTTCATTTTTTTTTTTTATCGTTTTGCTTTTCTTCTCCACGCGTATACGCTGCGTAAGATGCGAACTCAAGAATACACCAAACCCGAAATAGCACTGCATCCCTCCCTCCCTCGCCGACATTAGCACCGAAAGTTGCGCCACATTCTTGATTCCGGTCCGGAAACTTAAGCACTCTCACTCTCGGCTGCTGCGCTTTGACACAGTTAGGCTACGCGACACAGATGCAAATCTGGAGGAAACGCTATATATTCCTCTTACACATAACGCTGCAGATGACACCCCAGAAATGCTTTGAAATTCACCAAAAAATTCACAAAAAATCAGGCAGCCATAGACTCATGCGTAGAGGAAATTTAAACAAATTCCAATATTCCGGGGTTTTTTTGGCAATGTTGGCAGCGACCACATACCCCCTCATTCCACGGTCGTCTGCTGGCTCCTGTGCCAGCGCGCATGAATACAAAATAGTCCCACAAGCCAGCCTCATTTTTCCCTAATTTTACTATTACCTGGCATAAAACTTGTTTACAAAGCCAACAAAAAGCACCAGAGTGCCATATTTTACTCTGCACACAAATTTTAAAAGGGGCAAAGATTTTCTACTACATGTATATTTAGCCCAGTCGTTACTACATGCCCCGGAAGCTAATACCGTCGCGTAGCCTTACGTCGCCGGAGGCTGTCGCGCCCTCAGCTC
>JACVVK020000259.1:700000-715000 GCA_018292915.2 Batillaria attramentaria
GGTAAACTTCAGTCACATGACTTGCTATCCGAGATTTTGAAACCAGCACGGGTACCATTTCGCCGAAAAATAAAAAGAGTACGAATTTGACCGCCTGAGCCTCTCTGCTACTTGTAGCATCTGTCAATCGCGCCTTTGTTTAAGACGCAGCCTGCCACATATGTCCGGGTTTATTATACAAGAATATCGCTGCTTGGAACACCCATACCCGCGGGAAAAAGAAAATCGAGAATGCGCAAAGATAACAGTAGCGAAGTTTTTTTTCTGGTTAAACTGACACTGACACCTCTTTTTACTCTCCTTCTCTCGGGGAGTAGTCAAAAAGGCGGATGTGTGTCCGGTGTTACTACGGTTCAGAAGTGTGGACGACGACGTACAAAGATAAAAGTAGCGAAGTTTTTTCCTGGTTAAACTGACACTGACACCTCTTTTTACTCTCCTTCTCTCGGGGAGTAGTCAAAAAGGCGGAGGTGTGTCCGGTGTTACTAGGATTCAGGAGTGTGGACGACGACGTGCAAAGATAACAGCAGCGAAATTTTTTTCTGGTTAAAATGACACCTCTTTTTTACCCTCCTTCTCTCGGGGAGTAGACAAAAAGGCGGAAGTGTGTCCGGTGTTACTAGGATTCAGGAGTGTGGACGACGACGCGCAAAGATAACAGTAGCGAAGTTTTTTGTTTTTGTTTTTTTCCTGGTTAAAATGACACCTCTTTTTTACTCTCCTTCTCTCGGGGAGTAGTCAAAAAAGGCGGAGGTGTGTCCGGTGTTAATACGATTGAGGAATTTGGGGTTTGCTCTCAAGTAAAGCCGCAGGTTTGAAGTATGAGTAGCACCTATCTTTACATTGTAGTATCGTGTTAAGGCGTTTTCCGGTATCGGGACAAAGCCCATATTTCACGTGCTGTCTGGTGCACAGAACGGGTTAAGGACAACCTGGTAAACTACCTCAGGGCTGAGGTAGATTTTTGGGCTTCGTCCCTGACCTGTTGCTTGATTTACTGTTCTTTTTTTTTTTTCACAATGGCAAACCGAAATCCAGTTGAACTGTAGTACCGAATGTTTACAGTTTCAAATTTGTAGCACCGGTAACACTTCGGTTTGTCTGTGTTAAAAAAAAAGCGCTATTTGTCAACCAGAAAACTTTCACTAACATTACAACAATGTATAAGACGCGCGCAAGGTCAGAGTTCAAACACATGACTCCACTAAGAGAAAAGTCGTCGTGAAAAGTTTTGAATCGTAGTAGCAGCAGGGAAATGTCCGCAATATTGACTGCGCCCCCCCCCCACCCCCCCTTTCTCTCCGCATTATTGTTTGCCTCGCGAGTTTACGCAGCTTTCGCTATACAGGAGTCAACAGACCGAAGGCTAAGCCTGTTTGCATTTGGGGGAAACTTGAGATGAATAGAAAAGTTTGTTTTGTTGTGAGGAATGTGCTAAAAATGCTCTCACGCCATCGTTGAATTTTCGGGATTTGACTGTACTGTTAAAATTCTGTTTCTGTCTTCTCTCTGAAGGTTGTATGTAGTGTTGGCTTCTGCCCAAAATGATGTTTGTCTCTTGGACCTGCCAAACGTGTTTCCACTCCGTCGGTGAATTTTAAAGATTTGACTGTTTAAAATTCTGGGGGCGTTGAGGGAGGGGGGTGTTGTTTGTTCGTTTGTTTGTTTGTTTATTTGTTTGTTGCTGTTGTTTTCTTTCTGGGGCGCATAATTATATGGTGTTGACTTCTATGGAAATTGTGTTTCCCTAACTGAGACCAAACTGAGACACACTTTGTCTTGTTTTACTGAATTGCATTCATTCAATTTACTTTTTTTTGTGATTTTACGAAGTGCGTCCATCCCACTTCAAGAATTCAACCGGCTGAATAAAACATCTTTTTAAGGACTGAAACTCTTCTTGTGGTGGGAGAAATAAGTATCGTCACTTTAACTCAAGTCCTACCGAGTAAGTTTTGGGGTTGTTCACCGGTGACCTCACTTTAAAACAAACAAACAAACAAACAAACAAACAAGCATTGTCTGCATTGATTTGGAGCTCGCTCCTTTAAGTGTTCTGCCCCTGCTCTGTGGAACGCCCTGCCACCTTACATGAAATTCAGCACCTCCACCGAGTCTTTTGAGAGCCACCTGAAGACCCATCACTTTTCAAAGTTCTGATGCGGACTCCACTCCACCCCACCCACCCCCCTCCTCCCTTTTATTTATTTATTTTTTTGTTTTGTTAAAACTTATCTCCCCCCCCCCCCCGCGCTACGAGCTTGCTGCGCATGGAGTTTTTTTTCAGCGCGTTACAAGACATCATCATCATCATCATCATCATTGATTTAAACTCGGCTTAGTGGAAGTGTTGTGCTTTTGATTATACTCGTGTTTGCTGCAATAAGAGCTGTTATGAAACCATAAATCTTGTCTGTTTTTCGCATACAGGGCAAAAACCGAAAAAGAATGAAAAAATGTGGGATATCATTTCGTGCGCGGTACGAAATGTGAAAGGTGACTTCAGGAAAAGCTGCATTTCAGCATCTAGACGTCAGATGATTACGTCATGTCGCTATGACATAAACGCTTGAAAAGGATATACATATTCATACTTGAGATTAGTGTAAGGAAATAGATGCGTGCTGAAGAACTGATGCTTGTCTAATGCCACGCGGAGGACTTATTAAACAGTCTCTTGCCAAAAAACACCCAAGAGCCTATCAAATCAATGACGCTTAGACCATTTCTCCCAACAAGACGATACCTAGAGATGCTATTTCCACGACCCGGCGTCTTGATGGGGCTCTAGTGCTGCGCCCTGTCCATCATCCTCGGCGCAATGTCTCGTTCCGTCTCGTTCTATCACGCGAGATCTCGCAAGGAATTTCCTCTCCCGGACACGATAACAGCGTTTCTGGTTCTGAATCCGAGAGGAAGATGGTGCAGACGAATTAGAAATAAATGGCGAAATAAAGCCAGATAAAGCTCCTCATGTCCGCTTTTGATGTTCTGTGTGGCAGTTTCTGGCATCGGATGAGCTTGCGAGTGCGGGTCATCTGTGTGTGCCGGGAAGGCTACGTACCAGAGATGCAAATTTGCTGGAAAACGCTATATATTCCTCTTACGCATAACGTTGCAGATGACACCCTGGAAATGCTTTAAAAATCACGAAAAAAAAAAATTCACCAAAATCAGGCAGCCATAGACTCACGTGTAGAGCAAATTTCAACATATTTTTCCTATATTCCGTTTTTTGGCAATGTTGGCAGCGACCACATACCCCCTCATTCCACGGTCGTCTGCTGGCTCCTGTGCCAGCCGCGCATGAATACAAATAGTCCACAAGTCAGGCTCATGTTCCCCTAATTTTACTATTACCTGGCGTGAAACTTGTTTACAAAGCCAACAAAAAGCACCAGATTGCCATTGTTTACTCTGCACACAAATTTTAACAAGGGGCAAAGATTTTCTACTATATTTAGTGTTACCAAAGACATTACACTTTCTTTGGTGTTACTACATGACTCGGAAGCTATTACTGGTCTGTAACCTAGGAAGGGCATCTTGCAAGTGTAGCATGTTCTTTTTCAGTAAAGAGCGAGCCTTGTATGACTTCGAGTGGCGGAGAGTCAGCCGGTGTACATAGCATTCCGATCTAATAATCTTCTGATGATATATTAGTTTGGGGGGGGGGGGTATACGAGAGGCTCAAGCGCTGACGTATGATGCAATCCTATTACACTTTAATTTCACATCCTGCTGATGTGCTAGCGAGATGAGGGATGTATGTGCATACTTACTTAGGCCTATGGCTCCAAGTGGAGCATACGCCATCGACAACCCTTCGCCATCGCACTCTGTTCTGGGCTACTTTTGCCACTCCAGTCCAGTTGGTCCCCTGCTTACATAGCTCTGCCTCAGTGTCCCGCCTCCAGCTGTTGCGAGGCCGGCCTCTCTTCCTTTTCCCCTGCGGGTTCCATGTCAGGGCTTGGCGTGGGTATGTGTATGTAACATCCCAATTACATTTTGATTTCACATTCTTCTGGTGTACTGGCTGGTTAGGGTGTATGTGTGTGTGTGTGTGTGTGTGTGTGTGTGTGTGTGTGTGTGTGTGTGTGTGTGTGTGTGTGTGTGTGTGTGTGTGGAGGGGGGGGGCAGTATGCAAAAATCTGATACACTAGTGTATGTAGCATCCCACTTACATTTTAATTTCCCAATGTCCCATTATGCTGGTGTTGTAGCTTTGGCCGGGGAGGTGACGGGGGGGGGGGGGGGGGGGCGGCAGGGGGGGGGGGGGCAGGGGGGGGGGGCGAACATTTGGGCGATTTTTGCGTACACTAGACTTGAACGGCAATGGTGTTTGCGACATACCTACACAAGACAGAGCGTGTGACCTGGCGGTCTGTCTGCATTGAACAGTGTTCAGCTGGGCTCATTAGCTCTTGCGGTACCCAGCCAGTCCTTTCCTCTTCGCCGATAACTTGGCACCGTCAATAATACTCAATGTCTGGAGACTTGAAATTGAACACCAAGTAACCGTAACTTTCGACGTATTCGAAACTGTCATGTACGAAACTGTTAATATGTCTCGAGGCCAGCTCTGCAAGACCTCACTTCCGGCAGGCTGCCATCGCGTTGCCCATGGATAGTTCTACACGTTACGGCGGTGTACCAGTTCCAGTATTAGAACGAAGCCGAAATATCACATGAGCATCTTTTAAAAAACAAACAAAAAAACAACAACAAAAAAACAACGGAATGCTCCATACCACTTAGATATCATTTTCGATCAACAAATTCAGTTACATTTATCTGTATATGTGAATGTCATCTGGCTTAACAAAACCTAAATTAATCAGTTTAGCATTCAGCCCTGCGAAACAACATGTATTCTCTGGTGAGCAAGCAGTAAAAAAAAAAATAAATAAAAACTTGCTTTCTGGTACACACCACGGGTTAGCGACAGGAGCCTGCACTGAGCCCGCAGGCAACCTCACGGCAGAGGTAGATTTTTTTGGTTTGGTCCCTGACCTGAGGTCTAGGTACGTAACATTCCTGGTACCATAAGCAGTTAGAGCAGACAATGCAACAAAAGCGACATTCAAAATCTACTTCGTGCTTGTTGTCCCAAGTGCCACTCCAAAAACCCGTACCTCAGTCACGACACCACGCCCGAATGACTCACTAAACTCTAAAAGCCTCTGACACAACTTCCTGTTGGTCATTGTTCTGGTGCTCTCTCGCACGTCTGTTCTAGCATTTCTACAATTCTCCAACATCCCCCCGTTGGATCTCTAGTATATGCGACGTGTGTTCGGCCTGGAGCAAACGACTTAACTCTTAAGAGCGCAAGGCCGCGACCAGCCCCCCTGCCCACTACACGAGAAGACGAGATAAAAAGCCACTGCATACCAGCAGGAGCCACTTCAAGCCACTATATTACGCAAGGCGTTGGCCTTCCCCGCTAGGCCCGCGACCACTGCACAGTGCATGATAGTGGCTTGAAGTGGTTCTAGTGACATGAATATATCGAGAAAAATTGCGATTTTTGAGTGCATGATCTTTTGAAGAGTTAAGGACGAGCGGATGCCTCGGGAATAATCCACGTTCTTGTCGTCCTGTTGTTGTTTTCGTCCTTGGTGCGTGGTGCAAATCGACCAGATGATGTAGGTAATTGAAATGGAAATCACCCGAGTGGGACGTTCTGTTTATGGAATTGAAAACTGTTCGGTAATAGCCGTAAACTGTATGCCCAGTTTCTTTATAATAATAATAATAATAATAATAAGCGCATTAATATAGGCGCTATATCCCAAACATTTGGTTCAAAGCGCCGCGAGCTAAACCCAACACGCACGCGCACGCGAATCACGCGCATTCTCTCACACACTGGACATGAACACATTACAATCACGTGGTGCGAAGGGCCAGCTCAACAATTTAAGTGTCTGAATTTTAGAATTGCATTTATTTTTGATTTGTTGTGGGCTGACCATTTCCAAAGTAGACGGGAAGGAAGCCGGAGTACCCGGAGAGAACCCCCGACGGTCGGTCCCGAATGTACGGTGCCACATACAAGAAAGAAAATGTCTTCGCCGCGACTTCGAACCTGACTTCTTGCATTGGTGACTAAGTCTTAACCACTAGACCACCGAGCGCCCCTTCTAGAAGAGGATGGCACAGCTCTACAGGAGTTAGTAAGTCTTCCATTGAGGTAACGTTTAGAGGTCAATACACTGCACTACTCTTGTAGGTAAGACATGTATGCTACCTGTTAACGTCAAGTAAACTAAAACGACCCTGCACTACAGCCCCCAAGCCCCCATCTCTTTCTCTCTCTCTCTCTCTCTCTCTCTCTCTTTCTCTCTCGTGTCTCATTACTACAGTAACTGCCCCAAAAGCCCTCTTTTCCTCTTTTCTCAAGGAGTCGCGCTAATTATGCAAATATCGCCGTTTTTGGAATGACTTTGAAAGCGTGGCGAAACACATGACAGCTTTGACGGGAGAGGATGCTGCTCAAACAACACTCGCGGAATCAAGTGTTTCTGTGTCTCGCAGTAGCTGACTTTCGGTGTCCTGTTGGGACGGTGACTGTATGCTGCCCTTTCATGACCTATTTCAGTTTAAACTGTTTCCTTGCCGTGTCCAGTTGTAGACCGTATTAGCGAGAAGCAAGGGCGCTTTGTTTTAGGTCCTGCGTCTAAATTACAGCGGAAGAAGTAAAATTGAATAGTATTTGAAACAAAAGCATCCTGAAACCAGTTGGTATAGGAACAAAACAAAAACAAACATCACCCCCCAACCACAACAACAACGAAACAAACAAACAAACAAAACAAACAACAACAACAACAACAAACACAGCAACAACAAAAACAGCAACAACAAAAACAACGAAACAAACCAAGGAAGTAAAACACTAAAAATGTATTTAAGCAATCTCCATTGCAACTGCTGGAGTAAAGAACGCATTACAGAAGATTACGTCTCTATTCCTGCATACCCTTAATTCTAAGAGCCCAAGCCCACCCACTATATGATAAGAATAACAAGCCACCGCACACCAATAGGAGCCCCTTCAAGCCACTGTCAAACAAGGCATGGGCCTTCCCAGCGAGACTCGAGAGTTAAATGTCAAGAACAAAAATGAACGCAAAACAAACATGGAAAGAAACCGCACAAGTATTATTTTCAACGCGTGTAACACACCTTTAACACCGACACATCTCGCCGTCTACGCTACTGCCGCCACTTTCCCACTCTTCCGTTTGGTTCGTCAATATGACAGGAGTGTGCTAAACGATGATCCTTTTTCTTCCCACCAGGGGGCGCCTCGAAATACGCTGACTATGCTTTTTTTCTGCTTTTGCTGGCTCCGAACGAGAGGTAAACTTGGCTTTGAAATGCACCTGGGTACAAGGTGAGCTTGTACGTGTGTGGGAGAGTGGGGAGGGAGCTTCGACATGGCATGAAATTAATTCACACTTTTTCGGGGGGCTGCGAAGGTGGAAACCTTGAAGTGGTGTAGGTTTGCGTTCAGATTCTCGCATCGCAAAGAAAACAAGGCGAAAATAGTTAGGGGCGAATTTACTCTGGATTTCACACAGTTTTGTTTTACGAATGGTGTAAGTTTGTGTTGAGGTTCTCTCATCGTAGAGAGAGAGAGAGAGAAAGAGAGAGAGAGAGAGAGAGAGATTGTCAGGGACGAATTTACTTTGGATTTCGCACAGTTTTGTTTTACAGGTGATGTAGGTTTGTGTTGAGGTTCTCGGATTGTATAAACAACAAGGCAATTGTAGCTAGGGATGAATTTACTTTGGACTTCACACAACTGTGTTTTCGACAGGATGTACGTGTGTTGTGGTGTTCTTTTGGGTTAGCTTCAAAGGTTTATAGTCACCGCCACATTATGAAAGTGGTTTGACCTCCTGGGGGTTGTTGTGTAGGCAAGGTACGTGACAACTAATTTAACGGCTCTGCTAACCAGTCTAACTTTTGTCAGCTCCGGCATTCTCAAGTACGAAGTGAGTCTCGGGTTTTTTTTTTTGTTTTTTTTTAATACGTGTAAATAACACCAGAGTACCACTGGGTTAGCTTCAAAGGTTAATTGTCACCGCCACAGTACTAGTCATTCGGTCAGCGTTCCTTCCGTTACCAGGCCCCTGTTACTTGGAATCAGCTCCCTCTTACAATCAGAAACAGTTCAAATAAGGAAACCTTCAAGTCCCGACTGAAAACCCATCTCTTCACCCTCTCATAGCCGTGTCATGTTGTCGTTTTGCTGGTGTGAGTGCGTGTGTGCGCAGGGAAAGGGTGTGTGTGTGTGGGGGGGGGGGAATATGAGTTTTTATTAGTTTTATCAATTTTACCTGTCTTGTGTTTGTTTTATCTGTCTTTTGTATTTTTTTAAAGACTTAATATGAATAAATATGTATTTTATGTAAAGCACCTAGAGCTCAGATAAGGTTAGGCGCTATAGAAATATTCTATTATTATCATTAGTCAGGCTGATCCCTATTGTTGTGAGTAAATTCACCTGACAAGTACTTTAACTCGGCTAACCAGCTTAACGCTTGTCAATTCCGGCATGACATGTCCAAAGGCGGTCTTAGTTTCTTCTTTCTTTTCAGTCTCGGGCATGGTTTCATAAAAGAAATAAGAGAGAGAGAGAGAGAGAGAGAGAGAGAGAGAGAGAGAGAGAGTATGTGTGTGTGTGTGTGTGTGTGTGTGTGTGTGTGTGTGTGTGTGTGTGTGTGTGTGTGTGTGTGTGTGTGTGTGTGTGTGTGTGTGTGTTAGGGCTAAGAGACAGAGATAAGAGACACACACACACACACATACACAGACAGTCACGCAGACACACAGACATAGTTGGGAACGCCGTTCAAAAACAGCCGCTTGCCTTGTCGACGTGAGAGGCATTTAGTTTCAAAGCCGCGCTATCAAAAGACGATCTCTCATGTCTCTTTTTCTGTGCAGCACATTGCCCCAAAACGACGCGGTTTCTTTCACTGGATAATCGCTTTGGATCTGTCATGGTCAAATGACAGCATTGGGTGGCAACAATGGCTGGCATGTATACCGGCTCAAAGATGACTGTGTGGCACATGAGCTGCCGACGAAGAGCCTAAGTCGTTCTGAAAAAGCCCGTTGTCAACGCTATAGGATTCCAAGGCAAGGACAACATTTTGTCCTGTTTTTTTTTTTTTTTTTTTTTTTTACTCACGTGGGTAACAAAGTGAGTATATGTAATAGCCCTCCGTCGTCTGTCGTCTGTCGTATGTCTGTGACAAACTTTAACATTCGCTGTAAATCTTCTCAGGAACTGTAGAAATTGGAAACACCAAGCTTAGCATAATTGTAATTGGTGACAAGGGCTTTCCAAACGTATCATTTTGATTGGCATCCCTCAAAGATCAAAGTCACAAGGTCATGGCGAAAATTTTAAGAAATCGTATTTTTAAGCAACCGCAAACACCAGGGAACTCAAACTTAGCACAAATGAAGGCGGTATTTAAAAATAAATTAAAAAAAAAAACTACGTTTGGGTGACCTTGACTTCAGGGGTCAAGTTCACAGGGACCGGGTAAATGTTTCGAAAATCAAAATTTGGGCAGAACATTTGCCTTATCTGCATTCGTAGTTGGTAAGAATGTCTTTTTGAGTGACCTGTAGCGAAGACCAAGGTCACACGTGAGTCATAAAGGCTTTGTCGGTTTAGTTCTTCTTTTCCTTTCATTTTTCTTTTCGCTTCGCGAGAGAGTCGAGATAACAGGTATTATCTGAAAACTATCAGCCACAGCTTCAAGCAAATGTTCATCCCTTGAGAACAACCTGGAAGCCTACGTGGTTTAATGAGCATGCAGCTCAGGCTACCTTTGAGCCATCGCGGCCGACCGTCTCCTGCGCGCGCGATCTTGTAAGGGTTAAATGCTGAACACGATAAGGTGGACACGTCTGGGGATCTGGCTTTCTTTCCGGGGCGTTACCAGTACTGTCTCCCGCTCACAAGGGTTGTGGGGGTCGTGCGCATCCACTTATTGTGCTATATATATGTATATACACACCACAGTTAAAGTCTCAATACGTATGGGGCGGTCGGCGGTCTAGTGGTTAAAAGACTTGGTCACCAGTGCGAGAGGTCAGGGATTCGAGTCCCACTCGGGGCAAAGAATTTTCCCTTCTCGTACGTGGCACCGTTCATTCGGGCCGATCGTCGGGTGTTCTCTCCGGGTAATCCGGCTTCCTCCTCCCCCCCCCCCCCCTCCGCTTTGGAAATGTTCCGCCCACCAAATTTGAAAAATAAATGCAAATCTAAATTCCGAAATTTAAGTAGCTGAGCTGACCCTTCGCACCACGTGATTGTAATGTGTTTATGTCCAGTGTGTGGGAGAGTGCGTGTTATTCACATGAGCGTGCGTGTTGGGTTCAGTTCGCGGCGCTTTCAGCCTGTTCATGAAACTGGGTAAAGCGCCTATACAGTACTCATTATTATTATTATTATGGCAGGCGTACAACAGCGTGTGGAAAACTTTACATAGAATGTGCTGAATCTGTACATCAGTATCAGTCACTTGGGTCACGGTATAGCATCTGACACCATTGTGCTGACTCTGGCTAGCGTGTACGTTCTTCTTGAAGTGTACCGCGTACTGACCAGACATCATTTGGTTGCGGATTGAGGACCAGCCAGACGGCGCTGACTGGAGGCTATTTTTAGATAATTTTTCTTTTGTATAATTAATCTTGATACATAATATTATTTGTTAAATTTGGAATACGGGTGGGTGGGTGTTTGGGGGGTTTAACGTCCTTTTCCACCACATAGGGTGATATCAAAGACGGGGCAACGATGAAAAAGCCAGCACAAATATTTGGCCCCAGCCGGGATCGAACTCACGACACGAGCATTAGAAGTCCAACGCTCTACCATTCGACCACCCCGGCTCCCCCTAAATTTGGAATACACTCATGTATACCTATACAGTGTATGCAAAGATATGACTCCATCTATACTTGTTGAAAATACGAAAAAGAGAATTTAAAAAAAAAAAGAAGATAATTTGTCGAGCCCAAGCCTGTTCAGAAATGGACCGCAGGTTCAAAGGAATTGGTATTTCTCTAAAGGTAGAAGTCACAAAGTCACGAAAACGGTCGCAATGGCCAAATGGAGCATCCTTCTAGCTGGTAAACAACTCTACAGCTTCAGAAGCGGCAGTTTTCCATCTCAGCGGCGTTGCGAACAGAGAGGCTTTAATCAATCAGTTGACACACAAGTCAGAAATACAGTTGCACCGTTGCATCTGTAATCATTTCAGAGATTTAGACGAGAGAGTTATAGGGTCATTTTGTTTTAATTCATAGAAATCTGTTTTTAATTCATTGAAATCTCTAATTTAATTGTAGTGTTGATTTTTATGTTACTTTGATGTGTATCATTGTCTTTGTTTGTCCACCACACCCAAATTTCCCTCTGGGATAATAAAGATTGATTGATTGATTGATTGATTGATTGATTGATTGATTGATTGATTGATTGATTGATTGATTGATTGATTGATTGATTGGAAAGGGACTTAGGGTTAAAATACTACTTCGACAGTAGTTCAGCCTTAACAGGTTATTTAACATTCAATCGAGAATAGCAGTTACACTGTCAGTTGAGGTACATTGTACCCGAGAATACTATCATCTGTCATGTCAGATCAGTTGGATGGCCTGCTCTCACATTCAGTACTCCGTCCTTTGCTGTCAGTGACCAGGCCATCAGGTTCTTAAAACTGTTTCCAACAGACAAGGGTCTTTATAGCTGACAGTGACGAAGGCAATGCAAATTTGTTTGCTTAAAATCTTAATTTCTCATTCTTATTTTGCTTCGACCTGTGAGTCCAGAGACTTGGTATTTAACGGACAATAAAGTCTTTTTGAATTTGAATTTGAAATGAGAAAGAGACCGAGACAGGAGAGGGATTTACTCCACTACAATAAGAGTTTTTGCATGCAGGCTCTATACCTCGTGGATTTCCAGGGCTAAGAGGTGGCTTTTCAGTTGAAGGCTTTGCGGATTTGTCATCGTAATGCCCAGCAAAGTGAGCGCGCACCGTGATCTCCTCGCGAACAAATCTGGCCATTGTGTTGGTTTGCACAACCGCCCATTATTTCTGATAGACGCAAGCCATTTGTCTCTCAAAGGGTGCCGACTTTGCTGAGACCTCTACACGACCACTATAATTAAATAAAGTGCAGCCGATTGTGTGGGGCTGACATGAGTTAATTCAGATTTAAGTCTTGCTGATTGTGCTGCAAAGCATACTGCATAGGTGCGAACAAAAAGAACTGCCGTCTCGTGGTGTATTGTGATTGTACGGGCTTGTTTGCACCGTCTCGAGTTACGGTGAACAATTTAGAACGGGGGAACTTGATTCCTGAGTGGGGCATTATTCCTTGGCATTTGTGGGTAACCTAGGCCGCCGCGCGAGGGTGTTGTATAGCGGCGATGACACATGCTTGTGAGCGGTAACTTACCGTATACGTAATCACCTTAGGTTATCACTAAGTGTTTGTGTCTAAGTAACGCGCTTCCATTGTCAGGTTGAAGTAGTGCTACATAAACCAGTTGCTTGTTGTGCTAAACGTAGCCTGTTCGGCGTCTGGTGATCGCGTCGTGTGGTATATCTATTGTAGATTATGACCACAAAGTGGTAGTTTCAACGTAACGTGTATTCACCGACAGGTTAGCGTACTCAATATTCCTCACAAGTGCTCGCCGAGAAGAAAATTACTCTCCGTCCGAGGAGTGCGTGTTACCGTAAAACTACCGTATATTATCACAAAGTGCTTCAGTGCGTCCACGTAAACTGTTTTCGAGTAGAAGACTCATGTGAGGTGTAAAGCAGTCACATTGCTGTCCTTGAGTTCGAATCTCGGCTGGGGCCAAGTATTGTGCTGGCCTTTTTCTCGTTGCCCCGTCTTTGATATTACCCTGTGGTGGAAAAGGACGTTAAACTCCCAAACACCCACCCCACCCCAACCGCCCACACTGCTGTCCTGCAAGATAGTACTGGCGCTGATGGTGTTAAACACTGTAGTAATTTTTTCCAGAGCATCTAGAGTACGCTGTCTTAAAACTCACCTATTTAAAACTGATAACTGATCTTGATTTTACCCTGCCCTTCCACACCGTGTCAGCCTGCATGTTGAGAGGTGTTGTTTAAATGTTCCCTGTGAGTCTGTGTGTATGGAAGCTGTTTATTGCGCGGTATGTGTATTTTGCTGCCGTTCCTTAGGTGTGTAACAGTCACTCATCATGTTTGCGTATATTGTTGTGCTCTATGTCATCTGTGTACTGTCAGTGATACCTGTTTTTTTTTTTTTATGATGTACGGCGCTTAGAGCCTGTGTAATTTACATGTGTAGGCGCCTTATAAGTCTACTATAATTATTATTATTATTGTCGTCATTATTATTATTATTATTGTCTGCTGGAAATGCGGATCTTGATCTTCGTCTGTGAACACCGTCGGAGTTTGTCGTCGAGAAAAAAAATGGGATCGGCGCAAAGCCTCGTAATATTGTAACAATCAATGAGTCATCATCTTAAACTTCCCGCTCATGCATCGTAGAGGGATCTCGCGCTCGAATTCTCAGATTGAGAAGCTATATCATAGGAATCAGTAGCTTGGGCAATCTTTACACGCGTCATACACCTTCTGCGGGGCTCCCTGTCCGTGGGAACAGTAATAGGACAAAATGTCGTCACGTCTGACGGCCCTCTGAACCAAAGTGTACGGCAGTAATCATTTCAGCACCAATATAAATTATACCATCCTATGATCCTTGCCCACCATCCCATCCCATCCCATCCCCTTTCGCCCAGCCCATTCTCGTCCGCTTAGTGTTTTCTCCGTATCCGGTTTAGCGCACAAAAGCCTCTTCTGCTGGATGTGGGTCACCGGGACAGGAGCCGGCGTGTTGCACGTGCACTGGTATGACAGCGTGTCGTGCACGTGCTGACACAGGTAAAGTTTACACGTTATGAATGCCTAACATATGCCGCAGCGGGAAACGTCTGCAAGAAGGCCAGATAGATTACTTCTGCAAACATGTTCAGTATTAAACTTTCGCACCTGCGACAGATAGGGCTACGGGATGCCCCAATACTAACACACTCGCCGGTTTGTTTCAGCAGATCTTCGTGTAACTCTCTGGTGAGAGAGTCCACAAAGTTCGACGGAAGTTGTGAGGGTGTGATGTCCTTCTGACACGGAAGGTCATGAAGGGCAACTCGTAAGCAGTGTAGAATGGTTGATTATGCTCTTGTACTGTGACACCCATGTCTATAAAAATGTGAACTGACGAGCTATGAAGTGCAGGAAGTGTGTGTGTGTGTGTGTGTGTGTGTGTGTGTGTGTGTGTGTGTGTGTGTGCCGTACTATGATGTGTGTGTTTTTATCTATTTATTTATCTAGTCATTCATAGCACTGGTAGTAAACGACGTCAGTAGTAGAAGTAGCAGGTTATCTGTTGTGTGTGTGTGTGTGTGTGTGTGTGTGTGTGTGTGTGTGTGTGTGTGTGTGTGTGTGTGTGTGTGCGCGCGCGCGCGCGCGCGTGTTTCCCAGTTCAGTTTCCCACGGATATTGCCCAATCATCTTGCTATCAAAATGTGTTTGGGTACAACTACAGTTTGGACGAAGAAGAAGAGAACACAATTCAAAATGCAACGACTGCGTAATGGTCGCTCTTGAAAAAAAAGCAGCTCGTTTAAAGTGGCCCCGTTTTATGCTCCTTGTCTTCCGACTCTCAAGTTCATGTGCTTCACATTAGCGTAAGGGGCGTGAGACACAGGAGAGAGAGAGAGAGAGGGGGGGGGGAGGAGGTCTGGGTGGGGGGGGGGGGGAAGGGGGGGGGGAGAGGAATGGGCGGAAGTTTCAATGAGGCATTGCTTCCTGAAGGATGCTCGAGATGATTGCCGGTATGCTCCAGAGAATCATTTAATGCCGGAGGCTCTTGGTGCGGATACTA
>JACVVK020000259.1:720000-907500 GCA_018292915.2 Batillaria attramentaria
CCGCCAAAACCATTGTCTGGCAAGAGTGACTGCGCTTGCACAACCCGGGAAGTCTAAAAAGTCAGACCGGAATCTTATCGAGGCTCAGTGCCGCTTGGGGAGCCGTTGGCTGGCCTGCGTGTTGCATTCCGCGGTCGGATGTTCACTTTTCTTGCAGGTCCAAAGGGGAGCTATTAGCGTAAGAATAGATTCCATTAAGCTTCAATCTTCCGACATGCTCTTCTATAAACTGTCGGTGGGAATTTTGTTTTATTTTGCCCGTGCTGGATGGGTAGAATTGGAAAGGGAATTTAGCACCGCGGCTGTTGAATGGAATAAATTCTTCGGCGACTGTCTGAATCGGAATGCGGCATTCCATCTTTTTTAACGTGCATGTTGCAGGATTCTAGGTTTCGCAGAAGACAATGTATAGTTTGGATCAGTTGCGCTGGTGAATGCACCCCGGCGTACGCTTCATTGTAAGTAGAACTCTCAATGCAAGTACACAGCTGTCCCAAGGTAGCTATACATGCGAACAAAACTTCAAACGGAGCGAAGCTCTTCTTGTCGATCAACGAGTGACCGCAACGCTTTAGCTGACACCTGGCTCTCTCCAGCCTGTTACACTAAATTCGGGTTGCCGTCGTTGTTGTTTATGCTTTTTGTTGTTAATGTCCAATGTCGTCGTTTAAGACAGACAGACAGACAGACAGACACACTGAGACACACAGACAGACACCGAGGCAGACAGACAGACAGACAGACAGACAAAGAGAATCAATGGTTCTTCATTTTTTCGATGGTAGCGGTAGTGTAGTTAATTTGACAGCCAGTTTTCATACCTGCCGTCAGCTGCTAAGTCTAACTGCTTATAAATTTAATGGTTTATGTAGGTAAAAGCTGTAAGGCATAAGAAGGCATTAACACACGAGAGAGAGAGACAGAGAGAGAGAGAGAGAGAGAGAGAGAGACTGAGAGAGAGAAATACCAGGATGAAGACTATTCCTACTGCAACTTGCAAAAACTAATAATAATCTTCTTCTTTTAAATGTTCAACTGCTCGACGCTGACAGCTGAAAGCTCCAGGGCCTGACTGGGTCTGACAGAAGTGCTTTAGCAGCTGATGTTGTTTACGTTGGCTACTTGCATCCCGGTGACGAGGCGAACTTGAATGACTCGCTTTATGCACGCAGGATGCAGGCGGGCCACCCTACACCACCCCCGGAACTGCCGCGCGATTTCGTTTTTCCCACTACGACTTCTGCCCGTAGTCCATACTACAAATATTTGGCCCCAGCCGGGATACGAACTCACGACCCGAGCATTAGAAGTCTAACGCTGTACCATTCGGCCACCCCTGCTCCCCACCACTAAAAATGCTTCAATCTAGAAACAATTACTACCATATGAACAGACTATTCAAAGTGCATGCACCTGACAGGGGTTTAAAAAATTTGAATGTCTCCTTTCCGCTCAGGCCTCACTCTCCTTAGGCCAGAAAGGCAGTTCACACAAATACGCTTGCCTCACTTGTGTCCCACCTCTGTGCAAATAGTCCCAGCTTCACCGGCGGCTTGCCTCTTTTTGTTACCGCCTGTCATGCATCTTGACCTACATAACACCAAAATCACGAAAATCACGCTTTTTCATGACAACAAAAATCACTGCAGACTAGCACATTTGCCAAACAGGGTACCTAAAACACACACACACACACACACACACACACACACACACACACACACACACACACACACACACACACACACACACTGCACACTCACTTGTGTCCTTACGCCTGTATGATACAAATAATCCTACACACGAAAATGAGGTTTACCTGTCAGCTATGGTGACTTGGGCAGAAGTCAAGCGGGAAAAAGAAACCACGCGAACCGGCCCATGCCATGTTCATGGATTTGTGAGATGTGTTTTCTTCATGAAATCTGGTCCATTCATCTTCCGCTGTATGGCATTCCACGGTAGTGAATACTCTGTATGAATTGCTCGCCTGTTATCGATACCTGGCATCGCTTGCGTAACTTGTCGTACAATGACGTGGGTGTATAGTGTATCTTTAAGCATCAGCTTATTTGTTACCGCCCAAAAGGAGCCCCCCCTCCCCCCCCCCCCCCCCCCCCCCCCAATCCCCCCGCTGTACGTAAAACTTCAGTGTCAAGAATTCAGCTCACTGACGGAAGAAAAGCTCATAACCCACACACATCAAGTGCAACTGATTAAACATGTCTTGTCACGACTGAGTCTACGGCCAGGTAGCTACGACAAAAAAAGGACACATCGAGTGGCTTATCTCCGCAAGAGGCCATCAGTTGAACTGTTCAGTGCCACAAGCGTTTAGAATCTTATGTCTGGTTGCATACTTGCTGTCCAAAGTCATCTGCGCCATATTTTCCAGTAACTGTGATGACTGGTGTGTGTTTTGTAACACACGATGTCTTTCCACGATTGAGCCTCCGACCAGGTAGCTACGGCAACAACAAAAAATGGACACAGCGAGTGGCTTATCTCCGCAAGAGACCATCAGTTGAACTGTTCAGTGCCACAAGCGTTTAGAATCTTATGTCTGGTTGCATACTTGCTGTCAAAAGTGATCTGCGCCATATTTTCCAGCAACTGTGATGACTGGTGTGTGTCTTGTAAACACGCCCTGACACGTCCTGTCTTCTATCACATTCTGTGAACGTCAAAGCATCCGTGTTGATTTTAACCCAAACTAAATTTACACTGGCGAGTGCTGTAAATATAAAGTTTATTTGTTGTTTCTACGTTGCTACGTGTGTTGTGTGAGTTTTATGTGCTTTTGCTTGCTTTTGTTGTTGTTGTTGTTGTTGTTGTTTGTTTGTTTGGGGAGCCGGGGTGGTCGAATGGTAGAGCGTTGGACTTCTAATGCTCGGGTCGTGAGTTCGATCCCGGCTGGGGCCAAATATTTGTGTTGGCTTTTTCATCGTTGCCCCGTCTTTGATATCACCCTATGTGGTGGAAAAGGACGTTAAACCCCCCAAACACCCACCCCACCCTGTTTTTTGTTTTGTCGTTTGCTTGATTTGACGTATCGACCATGCTGAACGTGACTGCTTAAACTTAATGGCGCAAACGGACTAATTCCATCTTTGCTAAGCCAACTTATGTTTTGGAGCATTTTCGTTCGTACTTTGCGCGAGCGGTCGAACATTCAAATTCAACGACTGTTGTTGCACTACTGGAGCTCTCTGTGTTTTCGCCGCGTCATCGAGTACGCTTTTGTTGGCTCAGTGCCAGCACTACAGACGCTGTCAGTGTCCAGGTGTCGAAGTGGTGTGATGATAGATACCACGGAAACAGCTCGGAACGATCTGTGAGCATAGGTATGAGGATGATAGTATTAACCTCCTTAAATGAGCAGGCACTAAATTTGGAAAATGAGGTTATTGTTGTTGGAGGGGGCTGATGGTGTTTTAGGTGTTGTCGTTGTTGTCGTCTGATTTTATCTTAATCACATTTTTCTTCTTTTGTGTTAAGCGTGCATGCATGCGTGCGTGCGCGTGTGCGTATGACATGACGATTTCTATCTTACGCCACAAGGACAGTACCATTTTTTTTTAATGCCAGCTGACACCCGTAACACGAAAGCCTCCCACACCCTAGCGACGAAATTAACAAATAAAAGCTTTTTCACACCCGGCAGTGCTTCAATATTGACACTGTATCGAGTGGGACGCCTTTCACATACAGGTCCCATTGACACTGGATTAAGCTGGAATTTGCATCCGTGTCAAAGGTCAAGACTGTACGTACGCCATGGACCACCCAAATGTACGAAATAGAATGAAAATAGCAAAAGTGGTTTTGGTGTCCTTGACAACCTTCAGAGTGATCGGTGGCTCATTGGGTGGCTTTTTTTTGCGGTGAAGCGTGGTTTCAATTGACATGCAGCCAGTTTTTGATTGACAGATCATGCCAGCCAATCAAAGTGCGCGAACGAGTCACGTGTTTTCCGACAAAACAAACCCACACCTGTGGGTTAGCTTGTCGGAGTATATGTGTATATGTCTGACAAAGAGATCGGTAGGTAAAGAAAAAATGCGTGTGTTGCGTGTGGTTGCCATGGAGGATTCATCCTAGAAGGTGGGCTTGGGTAAAGGCGCCTGGGCCCGCATGTAAAGTCGGGGTTAGGGAGTTTAGCCCCGGGTTAGGGTCTAACCTCGAACTAACCTAGGTCTAGGGTTAAATTTTCTGTTAGTTGTTGTTGTTGTTGTTGTTGTTTTGTTTTAAATCAGGAAGCGGGTCCATTCCAGCAAGGTGCCTATGCCGTTCTAGAAGGATTTTTGTCTTTCTTTCTTCGCTTCCTTTTTTTAAAAATTTAACTATGATTTTGTTTTGGGTTTCTTTTGTCCTAGTCTGGGTTAGGCCCGTAGCCGTGGGTTAAATTAACTTCGAGTTTTACATACGGGCCCTGAGCTACATGTTAATCCCGTTGTTCGACTGCAGGTTCAGCTGTGATATGTGGTTCCGATTTTTTTACTTGGTTTATCGACGGTATTCCTAGGTTTCCTCCAGCTTCCCCCTCCCCTCCCCCTCCCCTCCCTTCCCACCCCACTGACATAGCTAGGTGTGCGGCACGTCTCTGCGGCGACACGCTTTGCCCAGGAGACGCAACTCGAATTACCCGAAATAGCTAACTATTCAGCATCGTCCGAGCTGTGGCAAGGGCATTTGTGACAGTCTCTGTAGGCAGAAACTGTTACTGCACTCCCAACAACATATGAAACGCATCGTTTTGCAGAGCGGTAGTGGCGGAAATCAAGATGATCATGATTGTTTTGACTGTATTTAGTATGGCTGACGCCCGTCCTATGACTCATCTTAACTGCCGTCAAAGGAAAAATAAAGTATTGAATTGAACTGAACTGAACTGAACTGAACTGAACTGGACTGAACTGAACTGGACTGAACTGGACTGAACTGAACTGAACTGAACTGGACTGAACTGAACTGAACTGAACTGAACTGAACTGGACTGGACTGGACTGAACTGAACTGAACTGAACTGGACTGAACTGAACTGAACTGAACTGAACTGGACTGGACTGAACTGAACTGAACTGAACTGGACTGAACTGAACTGAACTGAACTGAACTGAACTGGACTGAACTGAACTGAATTGAATTGAACTGAATTGAAAGTACGCTGCAATAAAACCGAGCAACATCCTCGAGCCTCGTATACATCTGTGCAGGGAGTTCATTCACACTTCGCCGTAAGAAAAAAAGAAAAAAAAGTGGGTATTCTGCGACATTATGCCGTACACTCTGTGGCCTCGTGATAGGTTGCGTAGAGGAAGCGTGTGAAATCCCTGTCAAAACATACACGCGCTCAGATACTTGCGTTAAAATAAACCCGCTGAAGAGGGCGCGAGTAAGTGTCTTGTATCGCCACGCCTTTGTAACGCAGTGTGTGCTAAGCCTGGAGAACGATTCGGGAAGTTCCCTACCGACAGGAGGATCCGAGATAGCCCAGCCGGTGAAGCGTTGGACGGAAAAGAACAAAGAGGATGCATCATCATCATCATCATCATCATCATCATCGTCTACGTCATTGACGTCATCATCGTCTTTATCATTGTCGTATTCATCATAATCGTCGTCGTCAATATAGTTGTCGTCGTCATCCCGGATTATTATGATCCTCGTCCTCGTCCTCCTCCTCCTCCTCCTCCTCATCATCATTATCGTCGTCGGCGTCGTCATAATCGTTTTCGTCATTGACGTCACCATCGTCGTCTTTTTGTCATCGTCGTCGGCATTATAATCGTCGTCGTCATCATCCGGCGGCATCAGTATAGTTCTCGTCATCATTATTGTAATCCTCCTCCTCCTCCTCCTCCTCCTCATCATCATCATCATCGGTCGTCGTTTACAAAGCGATCCGTTCGTGCTTGGTGGGAAACAGTACGAGCGAAGTGGGCTATATAAGCACGCTGACATGGACCACGCGCATTCACCCACATACTGAGTATGTAATATTTACGTATTGTTGTGTGTGTTGCAGGGCGGCGGTCGTGTTGATGCTACAGGTGTGTGCCTGGTCTGCCAGAGCCCTGTCTTTTGTAAGTACAGTATATTGCAGTGTTTAATTATGTAATAATATTTTAAATAATAATAAGATGAACGTATAGTCGTAGTGGTGAGATACTGGTCGAGCCGAGCTATTTGCTCCTGGTAGAGAATCGAGGTAATAGCCGTTTTGAATAGTGGGTGATAAATTCTTGCACCTTATGTCCTCTCTCTCTCTCTCTCTCTCTCTCTCTCTCTCACACACACACACACACACACACACACACACACACACACACTCTCTCTCTCTCTCTCTCTCTCTCTCTCTCTCTCTGTGCCAGTGTGTGTGTGTGTGTGTGTGTGTGTGTGTGTGTGTGTGTGTGTGTGTGTAGTTGTTGTTGTTTTTACTGAGTTTGATGGTGGTGGTGGTGGTGTGTTTTGTTGTCTTTTCTTTTTGCCTATTGTCTGAAAACACAACTTCACAAAGGATTGATCTAACATATTGAAAACGTGCAAAGAATATTCTGAGAGCCAATCCACCGACCACAATGCACGCACCCCATGCGGACGCATATGTTAGAGACACCGTAAAAAATAAAAACCCAGACAAAAACAGGAACTCAGTATGGGAAGGCGGGAAGGGAGGAGGAGGGGAGGTGTCCGGTTCATTAAACAGCCTGGCCGACGGCTCGGGGAGATATTATTTAGTATACACATGCACGTGCATTCACACGTGCGCCGCACCAGGTTGGCCTCAGTCAGACACCAGATGTTACGTAGCGAATAATAATTATCTGGTGCTATGGAATACAGATCGGGGCCAAAAAAATTTAATAGGCTTTTGTTTTGTTTCTGTTATGGCTCTTCTTTATTTGCACAAAGGTGTGTGCCTGTGAATTCCAAAGATTCATTGTATTTGACGAACTACCGGTTTTGCGTGGCACTTTTCCTGTGCGGCAGTTCCTCGAAGACGTCAGCTGCACTACTCGAGCACCTAAGAGCATGGCCTCCATAGTGGGTTTCTAAACGAGGCTTAGTCGTTGCTCGATCTGTCCACTGTGCCATCGCGGCGGCTGAGGGTCCATACCATGGCTAGAGCCCTTACTTGTCCAGATCGTCCGGTTGCAACAACTTGATTATGGAAATTAAACGTGTGTGTGTGTGTGTGTGTGTGTGTGTGTGTGTGTGTGTGTGTGTGTGTGTGTGTGTGTGTGTGTGTGTGTGTGTGTGCAGCTGGTTACTTGTCTGCTAAAACATCATTTACAGAGATATAAAATTCAGTGACTGTTTGCCTATATCAAAGAAAAACAAACAAACATACAAAAAGAATAACTGGAAACCTATACCAAAACGTTCTCCAGCGCATCTACGCCGGACATAGCAACCACAGCAATAAAAGACAGGAAGGAAGAAAGCAAAGAAACGGACAGACAGGCCAAGGCCAAACGCTTAAACGGTTTTTGAAATCTGAATCTCTCACTCTCGCAAGGTCATGACTCCTTCACGGACCATATCATACCCCCCGACTCTTCCTATTGTGTTGTCTGTCATACTGAGCTACCGAGCATCCATTCACACCCACGCATTTCCCCCCAGCGCACGTGAAGAGAGCTGTTGAGGTTTGACGATCTGTAAAATCCCTTCGCACCGGGAGGGGGGTGGTGTGCCGATTCATCATGTGGCCCTGGCTGTTTCGCACAGACCCAGACGGTGCTCAACCTCTTAAAAAATAAAAGGGAGGGGTGGGGGAGGTGCCAAAAAAGTTTAAAACCAGGCTGTATGGGGGATTGGCTCAGGTGAAACACTTCTAACTTTGCACGCACTCGTCGTTAAGGCCTTTGACTCATGCTCAAGGAAATGATTTTTGTAATTGTTTGAGAAACGTCATCAGTATAGAGCAAGGCTGATAGGGACTGGCCCAGGTGAAACATTTCTGACTAACATGCACTTGTCGTTAAGGTATTTGACTCATGCCGAAGAAAATAATCATTTTTGTAATTGTTTGAGACACGTAATCAGGGGTATTTCAAAAGCGTTGAGTCATATTCGTAGGCAAGAGACTGATGTTTGTGAGGGATATCCGAAACGCCTGAAAAATGGTTTCTCTCTCTCTCTCTCTCTCTCTCTCTCTCTCTCTACGGCACATTCACTACATATGGAAAACAGAATGTCAGTTTACATAATTTGCACTTCTAATAACTACGTAGTTATTTTTCCAAGTTACACTGAGTTCCACTGTGGGCTATGCAGGAACATGAAGCAAATCAGACCTAATGCCATACTGACTCGACTGAAAACAGTAAGTTTCGTCTCCTTTGTTCGGCTTACTACAATTATATGACTGACAAACACTCGATGACACATAATGACATCATCATCATGACGAAAAACGCTTGAAATAATTATGACATCATCATCATCATCATCATGACGAAAAACGCTTGAAATAGTAACCAGCCTACGAAAACATCATGAAACCTTACGATGAAACCTTGACGTGACATGATTGAGGCTCCCTGTTTAGTAGGAGAATGCAACTTCCAGTCAACTCGCGTATTTGGGGAAAATTTACATAAAACCAACGATTGGTCTGCCACATAACATACAGTTCACTCTGCTTTGGGATCCAAGCTGAAACCGGAAGGGAACGCATACGAGTGAGGCGGCAGATCAAAGTATCACTAAAAGGGTAACATGAAAGGGACTGCACATGTTGTCATAGTTACAAACACCATCCACTTCGTCAAATGAAGAGAGGTGCTGTTTGCAAACTTCCTGCAACTTTCGTTTGTGATCTTGGAAAGGTTCTTTTGGTGATTAGACCAGTGCCTGCGAATGTGTTGCTGGTGCCAGATGTTCTCTGTTGAAACTGGTCTCGTCTCTAACGAAGTGTGTGAGTGTGTGCGATAGAAGCACCATGCAAATAGTAAGCTCTGAGGAGAGAAGATCAATCAAGTCAGAAGATGGGGGAGGGGGTGGGGGGGGAGGTGGGTGGGATGAGGGATGGGGACGAAGATTGGGGATTGGGAGCGGAATTCAAGGCCAGTCTTTCCATTTTTTATTACCTTTCAAAGAATCTTGTTCAGTTGTTGTTGTTTAATTTCCTTTACTGTCTTTTCGGGGGAAATTTTGTTGTTGTTTTGTTTTGTTTTTGGTTTTTTGTTGTTTGTTTCTTGTTGTTGTTTTGTTTTCTTGAGGGGTGGGGTTGTTGTTTTGTATGTTTGTTTGCTTGTTTTGTCTGTTGGTTGTTGTTGTTGTTGCTGCTGTTGTTGTTGTCTCTTTGTTTGTTTGTTTTTTGCCTTTTTTGTTGCTGTTGTTTGTTTATTTGTTTTTCTGCTTTTTGTGTGTGTTTCTTTTGTTTGTTTGTTTGTTTGTTTGTTGTTGTTGTTGTTTGGGGGAGGGGGCTACTTGGGGGAGGGGTTATAACGTCCGTTTCTTGTGGTGGCCAGCGAAGAATCTCACACAAACCACAAGGTACACAAATGCTGCACGACAACGAACACAAATAACACTGCATGCTGAACAGTCATCAACATGTATAGATACAATGGAGTGCAGGAACACAGGAACACGCAGAAGCTTTACAGACGGAATATACGTCAAGAGCGCTAATTATCCAGACCATCACAGTTCATTTGTCATCGCTTTCACGCTGTGTGGACTACAGCCAATCTGTGCCATGCACTCTTCCATGTTGACTCACGCTTCTTTCGGCTGGAGTGCACAAGAGGGTTGTCGTTTTACCACATGGTTTATGTGCTCTCTCTCTCTCTCTCTCTCTCTCTCTCTCTCTCTCTCGGGGAGCCGGGATGGTCGAATGGTAGAGCGTTGGACTTCTAATGCTCGGGTCGTGAGTTCGATCCCGGCTGGGGCCAAATATTTGTGCTGGCTTTTTCATCGTTGCCCCGTCTTTGATATCACCCTATGTGGTGGAAAAGGACGTTAAACCCCCAAACACCCACCCACCCTCTCTCTCTCCTCTCTCTCTCTCTCACGCACGCAACCAACCCCCACCCCCCACCCCCTTCCACCCACCCACACACACACACAAACGATCTTTTATAGACACTGCCGAAACAGTTCAGAACGACCTGCAAGTCTGTTAACGTGTCGAAAGACCAAGCTGACACGTACTATGTGAGACACAACAAAACCAGCTCAGAATGATCTGTGAACGTGGAGAATAATGGCGGAAGACAGACCTTTAACGGAAAGTGTAGGAAGAGAACAGCTGTGTTAGACACTAGCAAAACAACTCAGAACGATGTGTGAGCCTAAACATTTATTTCGGGAGATGACCTTTAACCAAAAGTCTAACCAGAAACCTGCTATGGTAGACACTACCAAAACAGCTCATAACGATCTGTGTGCCTATTGAGAGAAATGTGCCTTTCACGATAAAGACTCAGCGGACACGGACTATGTCAAAGATCTAAGCTCCCAACAAAAAGCTTTCCGAAGTGTGATAAAATGTTACAGAGTCGACCGTGCAAGCACAGTCAACTCTGTCACAGTTGCAGAGTTTTCAGCGTCCCTGAGACCCCAATCAGTAAAAGCCAAGGGCAGCCTGATTTCACAGCTCAGTTTGCGTTTTGACACTGAGCGAGAAAGATCGTGCAGCACTCAACATCCGCTAGACACTGTAGCGACGTGTCTCGCTCACTGACCAAAAGCCAAATAATGTCACGGCAAACTCGTGCTCTGGTTTTATTAGGGTCACCGAAGCGCTGAAAACTCTGCAACTGTGGCAGAGTTGCCTGGATTATGCTCAGTCGAAGGAGTCGCAGTTTTAAAGGTATGCAATCTCAGGAAGAAGCCGCAAACATTGCGTTTTTTTTTAAACTGCGACTCCTTCGACTATGCATAATCCAGGCAACTCTGTCACAGCTGCAGAGTTTTCAGCGCTTCTGTGACAGAGTTGACTGTGCTTGCACGGTCGACTCTGTAAAAAAAATTTTTGCACACTTCGGAAAGCTTTTTGTTGGCAGCTTAGATCTTTAAAATCCGCAATGTTTGCGGCTTTTTGAGATTGCAGACCTTAAATCACTTCTATTTAAAACAGCCCAGAACGACCTGTAAGCCTAGATAATGCTGGCGGAAGACTTTCAACACAAAATGAGATCAAGCAGAAACCTGTGAGAGGGCACTGACATGAGAGACAGTGAGTGGGTGAACTGTACGGGAAGGTCGTTGCACGCTGACTCGGCAGACAAAAAAGAAAAGAAAAGAAGTGTGTTGCGTCCAAGGTCAGACGAAGTGTGGCACATCCATCATCCACTGACGTGACTGAGCAGAAAACGAAAAACGAACCGTCGGAAATACAGTTTCTATTTATATGCCGCCCGTCAGTCAGTCAGCCAAAGAGTCATGGGTCCCAACCCAAAGCAATGGTACGTACACAACAAGGGTGAAGTTTCCTACTACAGCCAGCTTGCTTTTGTGTAGGGTGTGCTGTACTGAAAATCAGATGCCGATAAAAACAGCTTCTTTTATTCTGTTTGTTTCTTTGTTTGTTTAGGGCTTGCTGTTGTTTTTCTGTTTGTTAGTTGTTTGTTTGTTTGTTCGTTTGTTAGTTGGGTGTTTTGGGTTTTGTTTGTTTGTTTGTGTTTGTTGTTGTTTGTTGTTGGTTTCTTTTTTGGGTTTTTTGGGAGGTTGTTTTGTTTTGTTTTTTGTTTGTTGTTTTTTGTTTTTTGTTTGTTTGTTGTTGTTGTTTTTTTTTGGGGGGGGGGATTTTCTGTAGTTTTTTTTAATGTAATTTGATGTTGTTTTGGTTTTGTTCGTTGTTGTTGTTGTTGTTCGTTTTCTTTTGTGTTTTTTTTTTTTTTTGTTGGGTTGGGTTATTTTGTTGTTGGTGGTGGTGGTGGTGGTGGGGGTGGTGGTAGTGTTTTTGTTTATTATTATTTATAACATGGTTCTCACGAGACAATTTTGTCAACGTCAACCTCTGACACTGAGGTGGCCGCTTTGTGTTTGTGTGATTAACATTGTCACACACACACACACACACACACACACACACACACACACACACACACACACACACACACACACACACACCGTGCGTGAACTAGAGAGCACTTGGCTTTTTTTGCAGGATGAACTGTAAAGACTGTTCCGCTTCTCCATTTTTCTTCCTCAGTTTCTGTCATGTCAGCAGCCACTTCCAATCTAAAGAACCTGTACGACCAAGTTTATTTTTTCAGCGTTCACTACGCCGGTAGTATATTAGCTGTCTACGCCTTCGTTAGGGCCGCTAGTTGCCGGCAAAGGATGTGTTTGTACGCACGTGCAGCTTCGCTATTATCCATTCTTTATGAGACAGATCAGAGACCGTGATGGTTCAGCTAACGAGATGCTTCGGGTGCTCGTGCGTGTAAAGAGACCCCCTCCCTCCTCCCCCACCCTCCCACCACCCCAACCCCACACCCAACCCACATCACCAGCACACCCCCCCCCGCCCCCACCCCTGTCTACCCTTACCCCACCCAGCAAGCCCTGCTGTCCCCTTCCACAGCTACTCCTCGTTACCACATCAAAGGAGTTGGTAATACAGCTTCCCTTGCACACCAGCAGGACCTGAAACACACCCATAGATACCACACTGATTGGCTGGTCGGTTGGTTGGTTGTTTAGGAGTACACTATAACGTTCTTTTCCCACCACATCAAGGTGGTATCAAAGACAGGGCAACGAGGAAAAAGCCAGCACAGACTTTCGGCTTCCAAGTGGGATTTGAACTCACGACCTGAGTTTTGACAATCCAACGCTCTGCCAACTCCGCTGTCACTGATTTCCACGTCCACGTTGAAATCGAGAAGAAATTAAACTGCATGATTGTGTAAAGTCTGTAATCGTATTCGGTGATTATTTTCTGACTCAGACCGACGACATGAATATCAGTATTGCACCCGTGTGTGTGTGTGTGTGTGTGTGTGTGTGTGTGTGTGTGTGTGTGTGTGTGTGTGTGTGTGTGTGTGTGTGCCAGTGTGTGTGTGTGTGTGTGTGTGTGTGTGTGTGTGTGTGTGTGTGTGTGTGTGTGTGTGTGTGTGTGTGTGTGTGTGTGTGTGCTGGTTGCCGCTCTATGTGTTCCCCATACAAAATTATATAATAATAATTATATCTGTGTTCCTCATAATTTCAATCTGAATTTCAGTTTGTAAAGCGCTTATAACCCACAATGGTGGGGGTTTCGCGCTATATAATAATAATTATTATTATTATTATTATTGTTATTAATAACTTACATAGAAAGAAGTGAGTTAAAGTATAGATGCGTTTGTCCCCACGATGTACGGCGCGCAAGTCAGTTGTAGACGACGTACGTTGAAAGTTAAACTCCCAGCACGGAGTCAGTCAACGTTTATATCGTCAATATTGATCGTCATCGGTCATGGCTTTTCCCTCTATGGTGTTCCAGAATGAAGACGCCAGCTACAGACGTCCGACTGGAGAGTGGGGGGAGTGGTCTGCCTGGACGTCCTGTTCCGCCGACTGTGGTTCGGGCATCACCGTCCGAACTCGGAGATGCCAACATCCGCTCATGCTACCGGTTGCCTCCCTTCTGTAAGTGCACGAAGAAGCTTTGACGAAGCCATAGTATTAAGAGGAGAAGTAGTAGTAGTAGTACATGTAGTAGTAGTAGTAGTAGGCTGGGTGGGTGGGTGGGTGGGTGTTTAACGTCCTTTTCCACCACGTAAGGGTGATGTCCAAAGACGGGGCAACGATGAAAAAGCCAGCACAAATTTTTGGCCCCAGCCGGGATACGAGCTCACGACCCGAGCATTAGAAGTCCAACGCTCTATCATTCGGCCACCCCGGCTCCCCAGCAGTAATAGTAGTAGCAGGAAGGAAGAGGTAATAGTAGTTATTGTTGTTGTTGTTGATGTTGTTGGACGGCCGATGGATGAAAAAACCAAGACAATTGTGGATACGTGACAGACATGTGGCTATTCCCAGGATGTTTTCTAGAGAAAAATATATCCCTTGGGCCGTACACACGATACAATGTACAATATATGCGTCCCATATAAGTAACCTTATCTCAAAGAATTTAATATATAAATTTCTAGATGCGCTCTGGCATCATCTGTGTCAGGGATCTCTCACGAAGCTTCTATGTACGAGATACCACGCACGCAAGCACTCGCGCGCGCGCGCGCGCACACACACACACACACACACACACACACACACACACACACACACACACACACACACACACACACACACACCCTCTCGATCTCTTCACCCAAGTGTATTGACTCAACCAAACAACACATATATCATTCGCAACAACCTTGACGACTAAAGCGACAACACCCACAGCCAAAATACATCTCAGATCCTTAGCCGATCCTTTTAACAGGTTCCCTGGAAAGTTTCCCAACAAAAAATGAACGCAACCCTTTCCTTACATCAAAAACTCCCCAAGATCATCGTCTGCGAGACAGTTTTAGGGCTCCTAGCCCAAATACACCGCGACCTCTTAACGAGACTAAGAAGCTTTTACATACATCCAGACCTTCGCCTAATTTTAGCAAGCGCCCGAGAAATGTGAGCATGGGACATGAGTGCCAAAATAATGAAGCCCCACCCCTCACGTCACTACTATCACCACCACCACCACCACCACCACCATCCACTTCTCTCGCCTGTCTATGTACACTGCGCGTCAAAAGTAACTGTGCACGATTCAAATGCTCACTACAAGAAAAAACCCAAACAAACAAACAAACAAAAAACTGCACGGCGTAGAACTGAAGTCGACATTTGCTGTTGCCCGGGTAGTTCACTTTACGTGACTCATTAGTCCGGTGTTTAAATTCTCTCCCTGCTCGTGGTGACTGACGAAAAGAAAGCAGTAAGTCCATTGACGTCATTTGAGGAAAAATAGACCATTACGTCAGTCTCTTTCATCATGAAATCACCCGTTTTCCTGTACAGTGTGAGTGACGTCATGGACGTACTGTATTGACTATATAGCACGCGGCAGAGTAAAAGGGGGGGGGGGGCTTTGGCCTCGGGGTTTGCCGAGTGGAGTCGTGTATTAGCGTTCTACGTTGCTAAGTGTTTGCGAGGTGAGTATTTGAATATTTGATTATTTGAGCATTTGAACAGTTACTTTTGACGCGCAGTATAGTCTGGCTGGTGTCAGAAGCTGGGCTTGTTTTTATATTCATATTTTCTCCTGGACGTAAAAAAGGGAGCAGCCTCAGTCGGTGGCTAGGGTACCGTACGAAGCACTAGCTGCACCAGCAGAACGAGGAATATCCATCGAGGAAATAATTGCTTTGCACTTACTGATGAGGGATGAAGTGTGAAAACCAGGCTGCAAGGAAAAGTTCACGGATACTGCAAATACAGGATCATTTGAATGTCAGAAAAATTACGAGATTGTTTGTTTGTTTGTTTGTTTGTTTGTTTGTTTGTTTGTTTGTATGTATGTTTGTTTGTTTGTTCCCAGCATCATACAGCCAGCAGTCATCTTGAGTTTACAAGAAAATTTCTTCCTTGTTATCTTGATTCCGGTATTTGTTTGTCTGTAAAGTAGACTGACGAGGAAAAAATGTTTTGTCGCTTCAATGAATTACACAGCTGTCAATATACAGTGCAAACCAAGATCTATCAACAAGTGCAAGAGAATAATAATAACAATAATAATGATAATAAAAGAATCTCCATATGAAGGGGGGTGCGGGGGGCGGGGGGGGGGGCGGACACGGGGGGGGGGGGGGGGGGGGGGGGGTCAGCGCGTTACAAGACATCGTTATAGCGCCTAACCACAGACGTATAGAGATAGACGCACTGCGGTGCCGGAAAAGTGACGCCGCCGCGCGCCATTTTGCTAGTACCTGGAAGTGCCAGCTGTTTACATAGCGCGCATAGCATTGGCCAGACGATATCAGCTGTTTACATAGCGCGCATAGCATTGGTCCGCTCTATCTTACGTCACATTTCTGATGACGTCTTTCTAAAGAAACTTTGTATTTCGAACGAGGCGTCCTATACACAGAGCCTCTGAGTTCTGGTATTAGTAAGATGGCCGCGATAGCGACACTCGCAAGCAGCGGTGGCAGCGTGCGGCGGTGCGTCTATCTCTTTACGTCTGTGCGCCTAACCTTATCGAAGTTGTAGGCGCTTTCCCACGAAATGTCTTTCTTTGTATAAACACATAAATCCAGACAAACGATAAAACAAACACAAGACACCTGCTTTCCTTCATGTTACAGATCAACTGGGGACGATTCAGTCTGGTGTGAAGGGGAAGAGAAGGAGATGAAGTTGTGCAATAAACAGGTAAAGTATGATGAAGGTTGATGTAAAGTATGATGAGGGTCGATGTAAAGTGTAGTCAAGGTTGATTTCACGTGTGGCGAAGGTTGATGTAAAGTATGATGAAGGTTGATGTAAAGTATGGTAGAGGGTGACGTAAGGTATGATGAAAATTTGATGTAGATTGTGATGAAGGTTAATGTGAAGTATGATGAAGGTTGATGTGAAGCATAATAATTAAAGGTTGATATAAAGCATAATGAAGGTTGATGTCAAACATGACGAAATTTGATGTAGATTATGAGGAAGGTCAATGTGAAGTATGATGAATCTTGACGTAAAGTAAGAAGGCTGATGTGCAGTATGACGAAGGTTTAATGTAAAATATGATGGAGGTTGATGTAAAGTATAGTGAAGGCTGAAGCCAGTTACAGTGAAATCCCTTCATAAACCGAGAGAACTGTTTCCAACTGGACACCCTTATCATATTCTATTTCCTTGGCACTGAAATGTCGTGAAAATATTCCCCAAGACCTCGCATGAAACACTATACTTCAAGCCCTGATATGTAAGGTCATACAGAAGTTTGTAAATTAGATAAACTACAAACAATTTGTGAAACCTACCATATGTATAGAAAGATAACAAAGATACTCTTCTGAACCAGAGAATCAACTTATTATTAGTGAGCAATCTAGGAGGCTACCCAAATTTTCAAATATATATGAAAATAGCACCTAAGAGAATTGCGTGAGATCGTACGTAAATTTATCTGTCAAACCACACTGAAATTTCTCAAAGAAATTTGTCAAACCATTGACGGTTTGTGTGTGAGTGTCATTCTAGCAAGACAAACAAACAAAACGTTTATGTATTATGACCACAGGTGTGTACAGACGGAAGATTGGGGTTCCGAGAAGAAGAATGTGCCAAGTATAAATCAAGCGTTCATTCGTTACAAGAGTATACGTGGGAACCATTTATACACCGTAAGTATAGTTTGTACTTGTGAGGATTTTTTTTGTCACTGTTTTTTGTTTGTTTTCTTGTTTTGGGGGCTTTAAGAACAGCAACGCCAGGTCATTGTCAGGCGTGTCCGCCGGTCTCGTCGTCACTGCCTGAACCTCTCCACTTAGCCCACGACGCGGCGCAGCACGCGAGATCAACTCCTCAGCACCGGTTATTTTAGGGCACTTCCAGCTTAGAGCCAAACCACGCTGAATTGACCCGAAGCGCTGTGTGCGCATGCCCACGGTGCCCCGGGTCAATAGTAAACCGGCTGGAAGTGGCAGAGCGTTCATCGGGCATGTGACATAGGTCCACAGACACATTTTGGCAAGACGAGGGTGGGAATACGCTGACAGCTTTACGAACTCATTTGTCTCGGGCTCTTGTTTGGCGCGAGTGTTCGCACGTGCTACACAATCGTTTGCCCCACTAGCGCCGCACGTGGCTTGACGCGCAAAAGGTCAACGAGTTCCTGACATTTCGCGCCAGTTGTCCTGTCATTCACTCCAGGCGACAGAACGGAAGCTGTGTACAGTTTTTGTTTCCCCCCTGTTGACGAGAGAGTTCAGTCTTGAGTGATGTATTGTTGCGTGTTGGGTTGTGTGCGTGCGGTTAAGCGGGCCGGCCATGCCGTGGTCAGAGCCCTGCTTGTCCAGATCTGCTGCTTGCAAATAGAAAAGGAAACGGTAATGACTGCGAAGTGGTTACAAGTTAAGCAAATAAAAGCGACATAAAAGGGACAGAAACCACTTAACTTTCACAAAGGACGGCACAGGTCAACGTTTCCGCTTCGACTTCTTCAGGACATAAACAAATGGGACATAACTTCAACAAACAAACAAAAGGTAACTCTGCGGACGTACTGACATACACGGCGCGGGAAAAAAAAAACGGTGGGCGAGAAAAGGACCAGAAAAAAATAGTAAAAATACCACAACACCCATCCTTTGGTGACAAAAGACCATGGACTGTGTGTGAAAAAAAATGTGGGGCAGAAAAGAACAAAAAAGAATAGTGAAAATTAGCAATCACAACACCCATCCTTGTGACACAAGACCATGGATTGTGTGTGAAAAAAGTTCAGAGGGTTATGTTACGGCTTTTCGTTCAAACCACCTGGGGCCTGGCTTCACAGGCGCTGAATAATGTGCGACTCCATATCGCATCTGTCTGTGGCGTCGCCGTGCATAAGCCACAGGCCAGTTACTGTCATATTTAAGATGGAGTGGCCTGCAGAATTGAAATGCACGGCAACGGGTTTTATTCTATTGTGTCTGGTGTCGGCGATATGTTCAGCAAAGCGTGTTGCCAGGCTACGTCCAGTTTCCCCAACATACAGTTTGTGACATGCGGTACAGATGATGGCGTATATGAGGTTTATACTGTCGCATGTGAAGTGGCGTTTGATGGTCATTTTTCCTTTGGGGCCCTTGACAGAAGTCACTGTTGAGACATGACAGCAAGTCTTGCAATTTTGTTTTTTGCATGGAGTTGTACCAGGGGGTAGGGATTGGTGGGGCCTGACACTGGCGCGAACCAGAAGGTCTCGTAAGTTGGTGTCCCTCTTGTAAGCAACAAGAGGTGGGGTTGTGGAAGCTCTGTCCATCTGTGCAACTCTTCGACAGAATATGCCAGCTGGACATGATGATACGTTTGACTGACAGATTATGGGGATGAAATAGAATGGAGAAAACCGGACGTTCCTGGGCAACTGTATTGGAAGAGGTGTTAGGATTGTGGTGTGTTGTAACTCTCAAAAGGGCTCATCGATGATGGTTTGGGGATAGCCCCTCTTTACAAAGAACTGTGACATTTCAACTGAACGTTCTTGAAAATCCTCTGAATCTGAACAAAGCCTCTTAAGGCGAAGGAACTGAGAATATGGGAGGCTGTGTTTGGTAGCGCCGTGTATGTCAGTACGTCCGCAGAGTTACCTTTTGTTTGTTTGTTGAAGTTATGTCCCATTTGTTTATGTCCTGAAGAAGGCGGAAGCCGATATGTTGACCTGTGCCGTCCTTTGTGAAAGTTAAGTGGTTTCTGTCCCTTTTATGTCGCTTTTATTTGCTTGCAAATAGTTAAGGGAAAACACGTTGTTAGCCATCAGACGCTGTGTGTGTGTGTGTGTGTGTGTGTGTGTGTGTGTGTGTGTGTGTGTGTGTGTGTGTGTGTGTGTGTGTGTGTGTGTGTGTGTGTGTGAAATGGGAACCAGTAAGGGTGGGTGGGTGGGTGGGTGTTTTGGGGGTTTAACGTCCTTTTCCACCACATACGGGGAACCAGTAAACAAATGAACCAATTTAATAATAATAATAATAATGAGTATTGTATAGGTGCTTAACCCAATTTCATGAATCGGCTCAAAGCGCCGCGACCTGAACACGCACGCTCACGTGAATCGCACGCAATCTCTCACACACTGGACATAAACACATTACAATCATTGTTGCGAAGGGTCAGCTCAGCTATTTAAATTTCGGAATTTAGAATTGCATTTATTTTTAAAATTTGGTGGGCTGAACATTCCCGAAGCAGAAATTTCTAACAACGATCTCTCTCTCTCTCTCTCTCTCTCTCTCTCTCTCTCTCTCTGAAGGATTTAAATACATCGTAGGAAATAAATAATGCGAAGTAGCAAACGACAGGTTTGAAACCTGGCCCCACGAACTTCTCTTTTCTCAAATCCTTTCCTTGTAAAAATAAAATCAATTGTCTATCTCATTCTTATGCACAGAGAGTACCCCCCACCCCACCCTCACCCGCGCTACCCTCTACGTCAAACAATTTTCTATACCATTTTTCAGGTATGGCGGTCACCATACCACATCCTTCTCTCAAGTTCTTTCAGTCGCGGTTTTTTTTTTTTTTTTTTTTTGATGTCAAGACCCTCAAAAGGAAAACACGACAAAGGTTGCTGCTGCTAGCGTGATTCCCCCCCCCCCATCGCCCCTCCCCCCTTTCGCTTCTGCTTTTCTGGCACTTTGATGCAGCAAGAAATGGTGTCTGTTTACCCGTGAGTGACGGTGCACTCAGACAAGTATCGCTTCCAGATTGCTTGCACATTGAGAAAGCACGTGTACCGTTTGTTGCTGCCATCGACAGTGCCACAGTTGTGCAGGATCAGCGATACAATACGGGCTTTTGTGTTTGACATGAGATAGAAAATACAGGGAAACCTGTCGCTGCCGGCTGATTTATGCTCGTGTGTCACAATACGTGGGCTCACCTTTTAACATACATCCAGTCGTGATTTTTGTTTGTTTTGATGTTGTTGTTGGTGGTGGTGGTGGTGGTGGTGGATGATGATGATGATGATGATGATGATGATGATTTTTTTCAGCGTCTGACCCCTGCCGGTCGAGTTGCCGTGCCAAGGGACATCACTTCTATGCTAACCTTGCCGAGCGCGTGGTGGACGGAACACCGTGTGGGGACGACACTACCGCCATCTGTGTTCAGGGAGTCTGCAAGGTAACCGTCTGGACCAGACAGAAACATCTGTTTTCCATTTAAATTTGTTTATTTGTTTGTTTGTTTGTGGAGGTGGGGGGGGGGGGGGGTAGAGAACTCAGCCTTCGTGCGAAACACGAGAATGATTTTCTGCCTTTCAATTTTTTACCGGAACGTCTCCCCCACAGGAAGTTGGCTGTGACGACATAGTGGGCTCCCCCTGGCGGCGAGATGCGTGCGGCGTGTGCAAGGGGGACAACTCAACCTGCCGCAGCATCTCGGGGATCTACACGCGCCAGGATCTGGACCGAGGCGCCAACAAGATCGTCACTATCCCTCTCGGCTCGACTCAAGTCAACGTCAGTCAGCTTCGGCCCAGCATCAACTTTCTCGGTATTAATATACCGTCTTTAAAAAAAAAGAAAAAAAAAAGAGCGAGGCATTTATGAAATCCATGGTGCCTGGACCCTTTTACTAAATGAACAAGCATACATTTTCTCGGTAGAAACCTCCTGTCTTTTAGTACAAGGTCCTGCGTGAATGTTTATCAAACCCTAGACACTGTTACCAAATGACGGCAGACATGCTTTTCAACACTGATGAGGTTCTGCCAAGTTGAGTCTTCACGTAAAGGGAGCGGATGGGTGGAGGGATGGGTGTTTGGGAGTTTAACGCCCTTTTCCACAATGTATGAGTAATATCAAAGACGGGTTCAACGAGGAAAAGGCCGACACAATAATATTTGGCCCCGGCTGGGATTCGAACTCACGACCCGAGCATTGAAGGTCCAACACTACCGTTTGGCTATCCCAGCTCCCCATAAAGGAAGCAGGTTCTTATTGCTGATCTTCGATCGAGGATGGGGAAGGCTCGGTACCGTCTACCTCTCGGTGAATAAATTCGAAGGAATCAGTCAGTGGACTTAGTCGAGCACCGACAGTTAAAGGACAGTTAATAAGCAAGTTAGTTAGTTAGTTATTTAGGGCTTAACGCCGCGCAAGCTACAAAGACTATTTCGCGGCAAAGCGAGGTCCCCTTGTGCTAGGTCGTTAAAAATAAAAGGAAATACAATAAGACAGGATGTAAATATATGTTAAAAATCTACTGGGTCTAAATGAGAAGTTTCTTACAAGACTTTAAAAATTGAACGGACGGAGTGAAAGACTATGAATTAGAACTATATCTTATAAAACAGGTTTGCCTCCTTCAAGAAATTGAAGATGTTGTCAGGGTTAATAAGCAAGCTGTCACTTGAATTATGTGAAGCTTATCCTTGTTTCTTTCTTTCTTTCTTTCTTTCTTTCTTTTTCTTTAAGAAAGCCGTTGCGAGCTTTTACATGAACGTCAAAAATGATCTTTTTGTTCTTACATCTCCTCTTTGCTGCATCTCTCCGCAGAACACACCAGCAGCTCTATAACTTTATTTTACGTTCTCGCAGCGCTGCAGAGTCAGGACGGCGAGTTTTATCTGAATGGTGGCAACAGCAAGTCGCCGCCCGGTGACTACAGGGCAGCAGGAACAGTGTTCACTTACACCAGCGGTACTGTCCAGTGTCCCGGGGGATGTCTCTTTGCCTCAGGACCCACCGACAGGCCTATCAACCTCATGGTCGGTAAAGTTCAGTTACGGATAAGGATAACATAAGACAACATCTCCTGACAGAAATTTCCTTGGTAGTAAATTTTTCTGGCTTCCGGGCTGTTCAACGGGGGTTTTAGCATCCCCACTTTCACCTCCGGATTTCCTCCCATCAATAAATAGATAGGGTGGTTGACGCTGCACCGCGGCGACGTGATTTCTCCCGGGGGGGGGGGGGGGAGACTACCCGAATTTCCCCGAAATGGGTGATAAAACAGAAAAAGAAAAGTGCCGTTTTTAGGCAATGATTGATTTTTAAAAGTGTACAGGATGGAATGAGACTGTGTTGAATTAGCTGATCGTCATTTAAAAATTGCCTTACAAAAATCAGTTACTACTACTACTACTACTACTAACTGACCCCCGTAGTGTAGTGGTTAGCAATTCGGACCATGGACCGGGAGACCCGGGTTCGAATCCCAGCCGAGGCAAGCGGGATTTTTCCTACCTAGGTCGGCTCCTACCCAGAGCGGTTGTGCTATGGGCCCAGTGGGGAGGCTGTTGCCACACCGCAGGTGCCGTAGTTCCCGGGCCTGGTGAACGCCGGGGTATTTATGACAGGAAGCGTGGAATGCGCATGGCAACATCTTACCATCATCCTCATCTCCATCCTCATGCATAATAAAAATTGCCCCAGCTTTCGAGCCCTCCGTGGATTCCACCCATGACCTGGGAGGAACACCAATGGAGCCGGCAAAAAGAGTTGGGGCAGCAAAAACAAAAAAAAAACAAAAAAAAAACAATAATAATAATAACTACTACTGCTACTACTGCTACCGCGTAGGTATGATACTTCAAGTGCTCAAACGTTTCTTTTTCTGTTGCTTTTTTCAACAGCTCGTGTCACGTGGGCTGAATCGTGGCGTCATGTACAGTTTCAACGTCCCTGTTGACGTCACAGACGAGTACTTCCGGCAAATCATCACGGGAGGGTACTTGTATTCTTCCGAGCCTGACCCCACCCCTACCACCACTGAGCAAAGGGACACAACTAATGAAAACTCTGTACCGTTGCCTGAACCAGACGGCGCTGACGCAAGCAAGAGTGACGAGTACAGCGAAAGCAGTGACGCAGTGGGACACATAAATGCACATTCCCTCAGTGACAATTTTGGTGATAACGATGAAGGAGAGGAAACATATGAGTACGATGAAGATTCAGATGGAGAAAGCGAAGAAGAAGAAGAAATAGACGATTCAGATTCTGTGTCTATACCTGCTTACAGCGTAGTCGATCCGAATGAGATGGGAGGGGATTCCGTTTTTCATCAGGATAAACTTCAGTCAGAAGACCAGGTAACGCACTCTATCAATACTCAGAGTGCTACTAGTGCACAGCGGGGAGACAGCGGCGGACAACTGAAAATAATCAGAAAGGAAAAACCGAAGTTTGTGACCGCAGACGACCGTGTAGGAGGCGCAGCAGCGTTGGAAACAGACGACAGAAAGTCGCATTCTGATAGTGAGACATTCCACAACCAGGAATTCCTCCAAGACTCGAGTGCGTTACATACTTCCGTAACACCGAGCGCTGAAAGTCCGGACCTGCCAAGTCAAATCTGGACCACTGCATCTTCGACACAGCAAGGGGCACGTCACCAAGGAGACTACCTTGACGACGCAAACGGCCTTGACCGTAGCGACACAACGGACGCTGGGTCAAGCCCGAAACAAAACCAAACAGAAGAGGAGAAGTTTGACGAGATTTCAGTGGATGATTTTCAGCAGCAGAAGGATGTGACAGAGGATGGTAAGCAAGAGCATAACGTTACAGAGGACACGCAGACGTCAGAACCAGATCACCTGCTCCGCCCGCAAAGTGACAGCCCGACCTACGGCCCCTTCAACCAGCGCACGCGCTCAGGGGACGCAACCTCCTACCGGCGCTTCAGGCGTCCTACTTACTCGCAAAGCTTCACTTTCCGACGCCGCTATCAGCAGATGATCGCCGCCCAGAACAGGGGAGGCGCCACCAGGGACGATTCAGGGTCCGGGTACCAAAGGAGACGTCCCAGCAGGCCAGCCACGCCCAGCGGACACAGCGCGTCGCAACAGGGCGGCGGCTACTTGCAGCAGCAACACAATCGGCAGATCCGCTTCAGGCAGCAACCTCGAAGAGAGGAGGCAGTGAGCGGTTTAAGCCAAGCCCCTCGCCGTGCGGGGTACGAGGCACACAGGAGGGATGGCTACTCGAGGAGGGGGCAGTCACAGAGACAAGCACTCACCCTGGGAGAGAGCGTGTCCCGGGGGGAGCGGAACAGACAGCAGACTCAGCAGTCCAGGACGGTACAGCCCACGAGGAGGTCGCATACAAACTATGAGCTCACAAGACGGCAAGAGGAGCACAGGTGGGATCTTTGTCATACACTCAAACATCTGCAGTTCTGACACGGATTCACAAAGCTAAAAATCTTCCCAAAAACAAGCTTTCAAACTGGAGGCCAATTTCATTAACTAATACAGATTATAAAATCCTGGCAAAATGTCTTGCTAGAAGAGTATGTAAAGTTATAGACAAATTGGTTCATGGAGATCAGAGGAACATCAAAGGAAGAAATGTATCAACTACTATACGAACTATTGATGATGTGATAGAATATTGTAAGATTAAGAAAAAGACTGGTATTTTACTAGCATTGGATTTCCAAAAAGCTTTTGACAATATTTCCAAAAAAATACATGCTGTATGCTTTTAGAAAATTTGGCTTTGGTGAAAACTTCACTTTTTATTTCTTTATCTCACAGTGTGAGTATTTGATCCTTTGAAAGAGCTTTAGGCCAAAATAAAAATATAAATAATCGTGGTTTCAGTAACACAAAAATTAGAGTTAAGTTGGTAAACCGACATTTTTCTTCTTTTTTGCGACAGCTTGTGTATGTCGGTTTGTGGATATACACCGTCTGCAAGCAAAGAGTGTTTTATATAAAAATGCGATTGGTTCAAGTTGGAAAGAGGGAGGGGAGAGGCTATTGTCTTAGTGTATGTGTCTTAGTTTGTGAGGAGTGCCTTTGCGTCTGTGTGTGCGTCTGCGCGTCTCGATATCCTTGTCTGAACATACTTCATTATTGTAACGGACACCCCCCCCTCCCTTTCCCCACCCCCCTTTCTGTCTTGTTCCTACAGGCGTGAGATGATGAGACGCCAGCAGGAGTATGCACAGCAAAGAAAAGCCCAGAATGACGAGTACGAGCGTCGCCTCGAAGAACACAAACGACGTCTGAGGGAAAGGCAGATGCAGATCGAGCGCCAGCAGCAGCAGCAGCAGCAGCATCGCCGCCGTCATCACAACCATCACCGGCAAAGACAACACCAGGGGAGGCAGAGCCATCAGCAACGGTTCCACCAGGGGAGACGACCTGTCACGGCCCCTGTGGCGCCGTCTGGCGGGATCGTGAGCAGGATAGACACGTCAGTGAGCAGGCAAGAGACAGGGAACAGAGGCGTCCCATCACAACGCGTGTCAGAGAGACAGGAGACAGGTGCACCAGCTCGCGAAAGCTCAACAGCACGCCCAGAAAGACAGGACCTCATCCAGAGAATCCAACGGCAGAGAATACAGCAGCAGCAACAGCTGAAGCGGCAGCAGCAGCAGCAGGAGGAAGACCTGAACGTGGACATCTCTGGCAATGAAGATGATACCACCACAATGCAGGCCACTCAGGCGAGCACGACAACTAACGCTGCAAGTACCACGAGACAGGGCAGAGACTATCGACGCTTTACCCCCACACCAGCCCCGACGCGAGACTTCCTCACCATCCCACGGCAGCCTGTAGGTCCGACCTCGGTCTCCGTGATTCCAAACACGGGCACCGTAAACATAGGACCACAGGCTCCGCAGTTCATTCCCGTGGACTCCAGGTTCGGAGGACGTTCCAGCTTCACCTCGGCCTTGTCCAATCGGCTTGAAGACAGTTACGATACAGAGCAGGAGGTTGGCGTGGACGTGAATCTGATACCGAACGTGATTGAAAGCCGACCCGTGATTGGTGGAAGCGACGTGACGTCGAACCAGGTGGACATAGGGTCGTCGTATGAGTGGCGAGTATCTGGACTGACCGAATGTACCTTGACCTGCGGTGCAGGTAAGTGCACGTGCGAACTGTCCCAGCTTCATAATCACCACCGGAGGGAATATTTCCTTTGGGATCTCCTGTCTTGTATTTTCCCCCGTAGAACACACCTAGCACGAGCATGCTTTTGTTTAAATACGTTTGTCAGGCCTCTTTGTCATCGAATGCGCTTAAAGATGTAAGCTCCCAACAAAAAGCTTTCCGAAGTGCGAAAATGTTTTTTACAGAGTCGACCGTGCAAGCACAGTCAACTCTGTCACAGTTGCAGAGTTTTCAGCGTCCCTGAAACCCCCAAAAAAGCCAAAGGCAGACTGATATCACAGCTCAGTTTGCGTTTTGCCACTGAGCGAGAAAGATCGTGCAGCACTCAACATCCGCTAGACACTGTAGCGATGTGTCTCGCTCACTGACCAAAAGCCAAATAATGTCACGGCAAACTCGTGCTCTGGTTTTATAAGGGTCCCGGAAGCGCTGAAAACTCTGCAACTGTGACAGAGTGCATGCATCAGAATCAGTCACTCAGGACACAGTACAGCAACTCAAACCATTGTGGTGACTCAGGTTTGCGTATGTATGTTGTTCTAAGGGCCGCTGCTACACGTTGCCAGGATTCGTACTTGCAGGGCTGGCAACGCTGGCAACCCTAATTAAATCGCTGGCGGCCAGCTGGCTAATCCCCCTTGCCGGTGCTGGCGCTGGAATAGAAAGCCGTTCTATTTTTCCTGGCAGCCAGCTAGCCACAGGCAGCCCGTACAGCCAACTGACCAATCACTGCCCAAACCTTGCAACGCCGCAGGCTGCGTGTGCCGCGGAACACTTGCCCGCCAGCAGGCAGCCGAGTACGGCAACATGCAGACTGGCAGTCGTGTAACCATGCGCTTAAATAACTACGAAGAAGCGTACCGCGTACTGAGCAGATGACGTTATTTGGAATGAAGACTGAGTAATCAACGCTGACTGGTGTCTATCTTTAGCCACTTTGTTGATCGACGTGTAGTGCAGGTGTGGACGCGTTAGGCCAAAGAAAATAATATTTCTCTAAAATTAAAAGCTGAAACGTCAGGAAAATGGTCTCAGTGGCCCAAAAGGGCATCTGTTCATTCGGCAAACAGCCTTGGGCCTTTGTAAGCGGCATATTTCCCTTAGAACACATTTTACGAACATAAGAGTCTTCAAGTACTACGCCCACACAATGCTCAGTCCGTGATGCCTCGCCATCTGTGACCGTCAATAATATTCAGCAATTTCACCTTCGCTATAGCTCAGGGGGTAACCAGCGTCAAGGCAGAATAATTTTACTCATGGTTGTGACTGACTCTAGTTGTGTCAACCGCTAAGTAGTCCACCTTTGCAACTTTACAGACGACTCCAGTGCGACATCACCCTGACGATAACCTTAGTCTTTTCCGCCGCGATAGATGCCGACTATGGTTTACTAATGACTCATTACATAGGTAACTATACATGTATGACAGGAGATGGTTTACCAACGTCTACATTACAGGCGTGCAGCAGACGGTGGTTGTCTGTCTTGACGTCCGCACACAAGCCTACGTGACAGACGAGAACTGCGCCACCGTGGAGAGACCGCGACCCAAGGCAGTCACGTGCAACACGAGGCCGTGTCCTGCAGAGTGAGTGCTCAGTTAGATATCCATTATAAAAGTAAATATGGTAATTTCAAGAAACTCTGCAGTTGCGCTGCTGTCGGATACTAAGGTGTTGTGTTCCTTTCAGAACAGGCCGATTCGCTGTATGGCACATGTCAATATGCTTGCAACGCCTTATAAACCATAACGTGTTCGTAGAAGGTCCTGAAAACCACAGAACTTGCAGGATAAGTGTCACTTCGTTAAAGTCTTTTTTGGCATTGTGAAACATGACGTGATTTAGTCATACGGAACACATTCTTTTGACTTTTTCATGTTTGCAAGAACTTCAGGAAAGCTAATTAATGTTTAATAGTTATCAGGACAAAAAGGAGAGTCAGAATGTTAGTAAAAGAATAGAATACCAAGAAGTTCAGAATACGCTTAGCGACCGATAAACAAACCAAATTCCACTCCCGATTTTTTTCTGAACGGGTAATATCATCGTCAGATGGCGGACGAGTCCATGGACAGACTGCAGCGCCACCTGTGGGCCAGGGGAGCAGTCCAGGTTTGTGACATGCGCAGCACGTGTGTCTGCCACGCTGAATGTTACCATGCCGGATGCAAACTGTCAGGGTACACCCAGACCGGAAGTTAGGCGCGCCTGCCAGAACAGGGCCTGTAACTCTTGGATCATTGGCAACTGGTCCCAGGTGTGTGTGTGTGTGTGTGTGTGTGTGTGTGTGTGTGTGTGTGTGTGTGTGTGTGTGTGTGTGTTGCATGTTGCGTGTTGTCACATACAACATGACGTACACATGCTGACGTAATTTTTTAAAGAGTCATTTGACTTTGAAAGTGATTGTGAACATGTCCTGTTCTCACTGATTTCCTTGTATTTTTGTTCCCGTTTGTACGTGTGTTGTCTTTTTCCCCAGTGTTCTGTTCAGTGTGGGGAGGGGGTGAAAACCAGAACAGTACGATGTGCGGATCAGACCGGAAGTGACGTCTCTCACACTCACTGCACTGAACCAATGCCAGAGCAGGAACAGCCGTGTGAGATGGGGGCTTGTGGGAAGGGATGGTACTACACGGAATGGCCGGAACAGGTCAGTTTGTTTGTTTGTTGTTGTTGTTGTTGTTGTTATTTTTTTGAGGGGTTGGTTGTTGTTTTTGTCGTTGTTGTTTCGGGGAAGAGGAGGGGGAAGGGGGGATTTGGAGGTGTGTGTGTGTGTGGTTTTGGTTTTGTGTGTGTGTGTTTTTTTTTTTCTGTTGTTGTTTTTTTTTTTGGTTGTTGTTTGGTTGGTTGGTTGGTTGGTTGGTTTTGTTTGTTTGTTTGTTTGTTTGTTTTTTTGGGTGGTGGTGGTGGTGGTGGTGTGTGTGTGTGTGTGTGTGTGTGTGTGTGTGTGTGTGTGTGTGTGTGTGTGTGTGTGTGTGTGTGTGTGTGTGTGTGTGTGTGTGTGTGTTCGTTTTAACTGGTTGGTTGTTAGGTCGTATTCATTTGTTCATTCATTTGTTTCCTAAACTTCGTTACTCTTGTTCCAGTGTCCTGCGCGCTGCGGCGCCGGAACGAAAACTCGTCACGTGGCCTGCCTGGGGGAGGAGGGAGACAAGCTGCCCGACTCCAGGTGTGACAAGTTTTCCCGCCCCACCCCCGATCAGACGTGCAGGGCGGAGATCCCGTGTGGCGGGGACTGGTTCGCCAGCGAGTGGGAACAGGTAACAGTATCAGCACTATTATTATATCATGTGGATGTTACCTCACTATCTGGGGAGCGGGGGTGGCCGAATGGTAGAGCTTTGGACTTCCAGTGCTCGGGTCGTAAGTTCGAATCCCGGCTTGGGCCAAATATTTGTGCTGGATTTTGTTTCATCGTTGCCCCGTCTTTGATATCACCCGTATGTGGCGGAAAAGGGCGTTAAACTCCCAAACACACTCACACCCTACCTCACTATCTACGACTAGGTTGTTTTTTGTTTTTTTTTCCCCCTAGATGATAAGGTATATATACAAACGTTCCTTCGCGTAGTCCCACAGAGCAACTGGTGTGGGCATTGATGTGGACTGAGTATCTGAGGTGCGCATTTTGTGGTATTTTCTTGTTAAGATTCGACCAGACGGCAGAAATTCTGCTCTTTTTTTACAATTCCCCTTAGAAGCTTACTGCTTCGCGTCTATGATTTTTTTTCGCTCCCTTCGGCATATTTTCTCAGGCTCCTACATTTCGCTCGACCACTTCGACGGACCCAGCTGGTCCCTAACATTTAGCAACCCTTTACAAACACATTGCACAAGGTACTGATCAATTGTCCACCAGCCAGGGCCCGTATGTAAAACTCGAGGTTAATTTAACCCACGGCTAGGGCCTATCACAGACTAGGACAAAAGAAACCCCAAAACAAGCTAAACTCCCTAACCCCGACTTTTACATTCGTGCCCTGGTTTGTTGTATGACACATTCTCAACTCTTCCGTTATGTAATTGCTGGACCTACTATTCTCATCGCCATTCATTCATTGTTTCGGCAGTGCAATGTTACCTGCGGTTCTGGCATCAAGCAGCGAGAGGTCGTGTGTATGAAGACGTTGCCAGGGGGACTACTTACTGTAGTGGACGACGAAAACTGTGCTGAGGAAGTCAGACCGATCACTGAGGAGCCGTGTGAACTGCCTGCTTGCAGCGCGGAGTGGTACATCAGGTCGTGGAGTGAGGTAAGCCTGCGTCAGCTTGCTTCCTCGTTTGAAAGTAATCCAGTTATTCACAGATTCTCTCGGAGAGAAGCTGAATGGATGAATGAATGGGTGAATGAATGACTGGGCGAACGAACGCACGAACGAACGAATGAACGAACGGCGAACGAATGAATTAACGAACGAACAAATAAAAGAACGAAGGAATGGATGAATTCACACGGGTACTGTTCCTTATAACAAAGGGTCAACTAAAAATTAAATAAGTATGCATGTCACAAATAAAACACGAACAAATAAAAGAACGAAGGAATGGATGAATTCACACGGGTACTGTTCCTTATAACAAAGGGTCAACTAAAAATTAAATAAGTATGCATGTCAAATACAGAGAGAGAGAGAGAGAGAGAGAGAGAGAGCACTTTACAAACAAAACAAAAAAAAATCACATACTTTTCACAAGACATACCTCAGCGAGGGTTGCACCCTCATGCAAGTGACATCTCCTAGATTGGAGTGTTTCCACAAACGTGTCTGTGTTTCCTGTGTACCGGCTGTTGTGAGAGGAAACCCACCAAACCGGAAGAAAACAGCGGAAGAGGGCTAGGTGCAGGATCCGCGGCCCTCCATGTCGAAAAACTTTTGTCTGTGATTTCTGGGTCGCCAAATCCACTTCAAAGGCGATCGTGTGGATTCGGATGTCATGCACGTGCAGTTTGTGGCTAATTCTGTGGGAGTCGTTGAGATGAAATATGTCTGGTTGTAATCGGTTGTGTCTGTCTGTCTGCAGTTGCACTAGATAAAGGCCAGATGGGTTTTGTGAATGGCTTTGTTGGGGGGTAACAGCTTGAAGTTATCTCTGCACTGAGCTTGATTATTTTGCACAGATGCAAAAAAGTTGAGAAAGGTTTTCCTGTCCGCCTCCACATGGCCGCTCCCGGCCATTTACTTCTTACACACACGCATAGTTTTCAGACTTACTGTGCCATTGGTAATATTGCCAATGACAAGCTTTCTTCCCTTAGCTCCATATCACACACACACACACGCACACACACACACACACACACACACACACACACACACACACACACACACACACACACACACACACACACACAGAACAACATCAGCTAAATTTTGAGCAATAACATTTTTTAACTTTTAATTAGCTTCTATGATTGATATTTTCGTCGTTATTATTTATTCATTTTGCACACTTTTTGTCGTTAGTGTTCTCAGTCATGCGGGACGGGACAACGCACGCGAGAAGTAAAGTGTCTGGACGCTCAGCAACAGCCCAGCGGTGACTGTCCCCTGGGTGACAAACCCCGCACACGGGAACCGTGCAACACAGACCGGTGTACCACTCCCAACCCCGCCCCTGCCCCTACCCCCACCCCGGGGACACCAGGTATGATACACAGCAGACTGTAATCATGTACTATACCATGCAAATATTATTAGAAGTGGGCTGAACATAGTTAACGCAAAAAAAAGGCTCCATCATAATAAAGGCAATTGCAATTTGCAACTCGTCCTCATGTATAATGTGACTTGGGGGGGGGGGGGAGAGGTGTTGTTGTTGTTGTTGTTGTTTGCTTCATGTTATTCTTGGTATATTTATCTATTGTTTTAGCTTTTGTTGTTGTTGTTTTGTTTGGGTGTGTGTGTCTGGGAGGGGGGAGGGGTTGGTTTGTTGTTTGGGTGGTGTTGATGTTGTGGTTGTTGTGGGAGGTGTTTCAACAGTAGGTGTGGGGGGGAGGGTTGGTTTGTTGTCCGTGTGGTGTTGATGCTGTGGTTGTTTTGGGGAGGTGTTTCAAAAGTGATTTTGTTAGTGTTTTTGTCTGTTCATTTGTTTTGTGGTTGCTTTCTGTATGTCTTTATTATTTTGACGGAGTGAGTGGAATCCAAGCAGTGTGAGTTGATGCCTTCTTGTATTCTATCTACTTGCAGCTTCTGATTGTCGGGACAGCTTTTCCCGTTGCGAGATCGTCAAACACGCGCGCATGTGTCGCTACCCTTACTACCGCGTCAAGTGCTGCGTCACGTGCAACGGAGACACGTGATCGGCGCATGCGCGGGTATGCTGACGTGACCTGCCAGATCCACCCCCATGACGCACTTTTTCTGGCCAACAGCACCAACCTTACCACACTGAGTGGAGTCTTATGCGGACTTCAGCACTTCACTTTCTGACTCTGCTCGGTCCACACTGTTGCATCTAGAGGAAGCGAGGGCTTGTGTACATGTGCGACCAGTACATTCATGATTAGATAATGTTCGCCTTGACTTAGATAGCCATATAATGTCGCTTGTAATGACATTAGAATGCCCCAGGTAGGCCCACCGCCGGTACTCTAACACAAGATACTGTTTAGTACCCAGTGTCACGCAGCAAGAATCCCCCATGAGTGTTTGTTAAGGACACGTTTCGGACTTAGGTTCTGGATTCTGTATGATCCAGGAATCCTTCACCTGGTAGAACTCTTATTCTGAGGGCTGCCAGAGCAACACACTCACGCGCGCGCGCGCATACACACACCCGCACACACACACACACACACACACACACACACACACACACACACACACATCTCGTAAAATCCTTCCGTTGGTGGCGTACCAGGCTGTTCGAGGCGCTCTTCATGCATAGTGAAATGACTGTTGGAGACTCGTAAAGTGGAAGCATAGGGCTCAGAAAGAAGGTTGGCTGTTGGGCGTAAGTTGGGAGCATAGCAACTGGGCAAATTCATCAACTGAAAAGATGGGTGCGCTACCTGTTGAAAACCGTCAGTGTATCAAGGCCTAGACATTGAAGTGTAGCTCTACTTAGCGTTTAAGCCAGGCTATGCATTTTTTTTTCCATATAAATGTCTCGCAAGTAGTGACCGCCGTAGCCCAATTTTGTCATCGTTATAGACGCTGTGTGTCCCGTGGTTGGACAAACGTGCAATTTGCACTCTGGACCGCGCCCTTTGAGCTTCTGTACGGTCAGTGGAGGTAAAGCTATAACACAATTTATATAATTGATCTAGGATGCCGCCAGCTCGGCAGTGCTAGGATAAGCTTGGGCCACATAGTGTTTGAGCCGAAAATTACTATTAGAGGCGTAAACTGTGTCGTATTTTCTCAATAAAACCCCAGCACCTCGCCCTGTGAGTGTTTCCCTCTGGTTGTTGTTCTCTCGTCGTAGGAAAAAAGGTCAGGTGTGCTGTACTACAACTTGCAGGTACAATATTAGTGATACTTGTTATTCCCCATATGATATGGTTCGATATCTGGATTCTGCCAGCCCGGCAACGGTGACAAAATTAATGATAGGAGATTAAAGAGCAATGTGGTTGTTGTTTCGGTGTTGTAAATAGAATGATATGCGAGACGTGTTAATTATTATGTAAAGTATGTACACTAAGACGTAGAGGCGAGAGTGTGCGAGTGAATGGTGAGTGGAACGCATAATTATATACTATGTAAATATAAATTCTTTGAAAAACCTCTCCGTGTGCTTAAGCGTAACTTTTTAACGTTTTGTCCTTAGTCGTGACGTATAGAGACTGCCATTTATCTACACGCGTATCTTAAAGTCTCGTGTTACAAAAAATTTACAGTGTCCACATTGCGGATGTTTAAAATATATTTAACTGTGACTTACATGTATTGGCAAAATGCCAGTGTACCACTAACATGCAATTGTCTGCGCTTGAACTTTGTTTTAGATTACGTGTTCGCATCCTTGATCATCGCTACGACTCACATTCAGAGGATATCTTTTCAGGACTGTTACCTTTACATTGCATTTTATGGGACAATTATTATGTTGCAGTACGTCAGTGTTAATGTTTGTATTGCACGTGCATTTTCTATAGGGCCTGTGCATTTTCTGGAGGGCTCGTGCGTTTTCTATAGGGCTCGTGCATTTTCTGTAGGGCTCGTGCATTTTCTGGAGGGCTCGTGGGTTTTCTATAGGGCTCGTTCATTTTCTGTAGGGCTCGTGCATTTTCTGTAGGGCTCGTGCATTTTCTGTAGGGCTCGTGCATTTTCTATAGTGCTCGACAACTTCAGTGCAGTGCTGCTTAGGACAGTAACACAAGGCAGCCCGAAATGAAGATAAATAAAACGAAAAACATTGTCAACCGTTTGAAGCTGAGGAACAGTGTAAAGGGTGACAGCGTTTTGCAAGACGCGGGAAATATTGAACGTATTGATATCTTTCATTGTTCTAGTAATTTACATTTTAGTCATTGTTAACGTTTTTGAAGTTTAAAATAAGACGCAGTGGCACGAATGAGAGCTCCTGTGATTTGCAGTATAACTAATGAGCCTAAACATGACAAAGATAGACCAGTGTGCTTTGTGACTTGAAATCTCTCTCTCCTCTCTCTCCCAGTCTTTCTGTTTCTCGCCATTTGTTTCAGTCGATAGTTTCCTCATGATGCATAATTTCTGCTACTGTACAATTCACGTTTTCAGCCCCTTCCCAAGCTGGCTATAGGCGCTGGATAGTTCAGTGGTCGGTTGGTTGTTCGATGGTTTAACGTCTTTCAAATACCTTGATATCGTGATACCGTAAGACAGGGAAACGGGGAGACGCCGAAGGCACAAATGATCTGACCGCAGCCGGGATGCGAACTCACGACCCGAGCAATGAAAGCAACAGTTCGTGCTCTCCCGGGATCCCCATCATGCCATTAATTTTTATGTTATTACGCCGATAAGTCGTAGGTGAAGGCCGCTTGCAGCTGAGCACGCCTCTGGGGAGTAGTTACCGTGACCCTCAGGTCTGTTCAGGACACAGACGCCTATTGATTTACGCACTGTTTGATCTACAAACACGTAGCGGTCTGCATCACAGATTTCACAAAAGACAGGCCAAATTCCACCCTCAGCCCTTACACTGACACCAGATGAACACAAAAAAGCAAAAAAACCGGCACCTTTTCAATTCATTTCCAAGATAGCATCACTCTCCACTGCCTTCCCCCTCACACCTCATAGCAGACAGCAGTCCAAGGGACATAACTGCACATGTTGTTTACATGTCAACAAGCCGACAACGAGGCTGCCACCATTCTCATTCTCTCGCATAAAAATACACCAAACATGCACCTTTCCACCCACAACAATGAAAAACCCTTCACTCAATTCCACTCTCCAAAAAGAAATTTCAAAAGTGAAATTTCAATACTTTATGTTCCTACAACCCACTTTTTGCGCAATTTTATTGGGTATCTGTGTCCTGATTTCAAGATGCAGTAAGACACTGGATGTGTTCCATCTTTGGGAATCTCTCTTCAGCTTACCTGCCGGCTTTGCCTGGTTCTGTGAAACTATTTCGTTTATAAGTGTCAGGTTTTGGGGGGTTTTTTGGGGGTTTTTTTTGCACTTCATCCGTTCTTCTCAGGCTTAAACGTTTAGTGTACTCTTTCGCTCAGAATTTGCTTCAAAGCGTGCTGTTTTGATAATTTTTTGACACACAGATGTTCATTACAGATGCTGTTTTCATGAAGTAAAAAAAAAAATTATTTGGATCTTATTGTCCGTTACATCTGTGTGTGTGTGTGTGTGTGTGTGTGTGTGTGTGTGTGTGTGTGTGTGTGTGTGTGAGATGAAGCTACTAGTAAATGGAGGAAAATAACTTATCATTGACGTCGACACACCATGTGTACAGAAAATCTGAAACCTATGCAACACACACACTCAAAAACACACACTTCAAACGAGATCAATGTCATTTAATGCCATGCATTCTCTCCACGAGTGTAAAGGTTCGGTTAGTGAAATAGGCAACAATCGATAGTAGGAAGTCGAAAAACACACCAATGAAAGACAGTCGTCTTGTTTCATTCATCCTCATGAAAAATTCAGTGTGTACTAGTAGTTTCTAAAGGCTTCACTCTATTAAAACAAAAACAAACAAAAAAAACAAAAAACCACCATTCCAAGAATGTATCTGCAAGCATGTTTGGAATGGATGAATTTGTGGCACATCTCAAAACTGTGCGTGAGTTGCAACTATGCAAACATGTGCAAGTTCAGTTAGGAATATTGCATATTGTATGCATATCATTTATGTTTCATAATCTGTACCACTGTCACATACGGGCGTGTACTGAGGGGTTGGAATGTGTATAAAGTTAATCACTGAGCTGCTTACCAGGCTTTTATATTTATCATGTCTTCATGGTACGCATTTATCAAGCTTGGCATCACACCATGATACATGAGCTGAAGACAAAAAGCGTCCAAAACACCAAGTTTTATGTTCCTCAACAACAGGAGAGATCTGCCATAAAATCTAAGATAAATACTTTATTCTGATGCCCACAAAAAATGGAATAAATAATGTGATGAAAAGAAGAGCATTCTCATTAAAACTTTTAAAATAGAACCATGCCAACTACACACAGCATGCAGACATAGCTTACACACAGACAACACACACACCCCACAGACACACACACACAGACACAGACACACACACACACACACACACACACACGGTGCATTTAATAGTAGCGAACATTGAATAAATTAGAAATGTACACTAAAACATAAAAAAATGACTAAGAAATGTATATATCACTCTGGCTTGAGAAAAATAACTACCTTCATTTGGTAAAAGAGCCTAAGCACCATAAATGTGATAAGCGCGTAGGCCCTTTGTCGAAATGACGGTAGATGACACTATGCATGAGTCAGGCTGTTGGTGTCCGAGTCAGATACACTGGCTCCAGACGCCGCGGCCGCTGCGGCTGACTGAGGTGGATGATGAGGGCCGCCCGTGTAGCGCTTTTGGTAATCCTGAATCTGCGACTGCAGCAGCTGCATGGCGGACATCTTCTGGGTCAGCACGCTGCTCACGCGATGGATGTAATCGTCAAAACTCTGCACAACCAAAACAAAGTGTGTGGCGAATGGAAACTGATGTTGTAAACATCAACAACAACAACAACAACAACGAAAGGAGATCATTGCAAAGCACATGCAGTGTACATCAGAACTGGAATGGTAAAACCTTTATGCCTCTGAAATTCCAGGAGCTTTGGACAGTTCAGGGGAGAGAATTGTGCTTATAAGGGAGTGTTCTTACGAGCGCAGTTCTCTCCCCTGCATTGTCTAACGGTGCTTTTTTTCCCGGCATTTTTAACAGTTTTCTGCACGACTCATATGTGATCTTCGCCTTCAGGAGACCTAACTCTAAAAAAAAAATAAAAAAATCGTAGTTACTACAGCAACAACAAACAAACAAAAAAAGTATGGTAAGACCTTATCACCAGCAAGTACCGTGTCATGTTTATGTTTGTTTTTTTAGTTGTTATTGTTTTATGGTTGTTTTGGTTTTTTGCTGCTCAAACTCTTCGCCAGTTCCAGTGGTGTTCCTCCCAGGTCATGAGTGAAACCCTCGGAGTGCTTGGAAGCTGGGGCAATTCTTATTACGCATGATGGGGAGGATGAGAATGATGGTATGATGCATGGTCCATGTGGTTTGAGACTGTGTGACAGGGCTGAATTCAACGCTTCATGTCACAAATATCCCAGCGCTAGACAGGACCGACTGTGTAACCATCCACATCATGAGATGTGTTATGCCATTAAGGGAAGCATCCTCAAAGTTGTTTTTAGCATTTTGTGGCTCTGGAGAAAACGCTGATGGTAAAGTTTGTCACAGATAGACAACAGATACCCAGAGGCTATTGTAGGAACAATTCTGACCTTTGGCTATAACTAGAGGTTCACTGTGTTACTAGCTTGAGTGAATACGATGGAGGAATGCTTACCCGCTGTGCAGACTTTTTGGCACTGAGCAGCAGTTTCATCTCCTGCTTACAAAGCGAGGTAATGGAAGCCAGCTGGTCTTCATGAGCGGCAACCAGGGCAACCCTGTGACATAGCAATGACAGGGTGTACTTCTGGGTGTTACATCAAGGAAAGTGAGTGGTCCATACAAGCTTAGCTGCGGTGTTTTTGAGAATTCCACATGCAACTGCTGGGCATGACACCTACAATGTAGTTGTGCTGTAAGGTATGACTCTAGCATTACCTCCATCCCCTTCACCACCCCCTCCCCACCCCCCACCCCCACACCCCAACTCCACATACACACACGCATGTGCACACACACACACACCTCTCCCCACTATTATAATGTCTATAAAATGATGGAGAATGCACCCACAAGTTGGAAAGGGTTCGGGAGAAGAAAAAAAAAACTATACAAAAACGAATCTTATTGCAACCTAAAGAGCATCCACATACTAGCAGGGATTAGGGTGGGTGTTTGAGGGTGTAACGTCTTTTTAACATAAGGGTGAAATCAAAGACAACATCACGAGAAGGCGGCCAGCACAAATATTTTGGCCCTAGTCGGGATTCGAACTCACAACCCGAGCACTGGACAACCAACACTCCGCCACCTGGCTATCCCACCTCCCTCACATACTAGAAGAAGAGGACAGATACGCCCGATGTTACTTTACCTTGCTTGGTCCCTTTCAGCAGTGGAGAAATGCGCGCTGGTAGCCACAGTGGCACAGCTGGTGGTGGACGTATGGGGAATACCTGTAACAGGTTTGGGTTGCACGATGGTCCCCCTCATGGCGCCAGCACTGACCATGCTGGTCCCTGTGGTGCTCACTGGCTGCGGGTGAATCGGTGAAAACACCGCCCCAGACCACAACTTTTCTGTCACGAGGGCTGCTGAAGCTGCGACCGTTTTGGAGGATGCCAAAGCAGTGACGGCTGAAAAAGGCAAGGACACTGGCGGAAAAGCTTTACTATCTGTGAGATCCGTCTTGACACCGGCCAAGTCTTTATTGTGAGCGGCCGAGGAAACAGCGGATTGCTGAGAAGGAAGATCCCCTCCGGGCGCACTCAGTGATGACATCAAAGGGTCTGAACTCGGCCCACTTGGCTGGAGGTTTGTGTGCTGCCTTCCCGAGCCGGAGCGTGTGTGCTGTCTGTCACTTAGAGAACCCAAACTGCGAGGGGAGACTTCAGGCACTCTGGGAGAGGCGGAGGTTGCCGTATGGTTTATTTCCATCCCAATGTGAGGCGAGTTCACTTTTCCCACACAACCTCTCGCAGAAAAGGTGTCGAACAGTGCTACCATCACCCATGTCCCTAGAATCCACGTGAGCAGACAATTGATTCAGCATCACAGCAGGGGTAACCTCCCCTAGAATACCAGTCGCTCCTTTTGCCCCGTCGATCTCTCGTGGAGAATGTTTGGACGGATCTTTCTGAACATGTGAAAGCCCTTTGGTACCTTGTATTTCCATGGTTTTCTCTGCACCGTTTCTCAATGGTGATCGCTGAGCGATGCTCGTGAGATCAGAGCTGTGGGCAGTCTGTACGGCCGGCAGCATCATCTGCTGCACATTAGCCAAATGCTTGTTTGGTTTATTTAGTACGGTGCCAGCTACAGAACTGACCATGGACGGTTTAGTCAGAGCAGTTCCAGTGCCAGAACTTACCCCGGATGTCACCACTCCTTGGGCGCCTTGGTCCGACTCAGGTGGCCCAGCAAACAGCAACTCATCATCAAAACTGTCAGTGAGTGGTCCTGAAGCCGTCTTGCTGGCCCGAGGTATTTTAGACACACCGCCTGTGTTAGTATCCCTCTGCCTTTCCGCCTGCGTCTGGGAAGCAGGACTGTCTCCTGCAGCCAAAATGTCAACGCCAGGAATCATGGTGCCAGTCACCTTTTTGCCTCCGGCCTTAGACAGCTTGGAGCCTGGGGTTGGAGAGATACTTGACTGCCTACTCACCGACGCTTGAGATGAACCACTGGACTGTCGGCTCACTGCAGGGGTGACTGTTCTTGCTCTGTACTTTGGCACCAGTACTTGCCGTGGCAGAAGTTTTTGAAGTGGCCTTTGCTCCAGCTTGAGTATCCTCTCCGCTGGACTGACCCTTACCAGCCTTTCCTGACTTGCCTGTACTAGCGCTGTCCCCTTTCGTCTCCGATTTTGCGTCCTTCGCTCTGTCCCCTCCCTGGTTGAGGTCGTTGAGCTGGTCATCAATGTTGTTGAAGTCAGACGTCGGGAAGTCGAATTCTGTGTCCGTCGAACCAATCACGGGTATAGTTGGGCTGTGAGGGTCCCGGTCGCGTCTCCGTCGGGTGCGTCACGTTGCAGGAGTCTGTGTCGGTCTGGTCTGATTCGCTGGGTGAAGCTTCAGGGTGAGGTGGCGGAGCTGCTTGAGAAGCTGCTGCTTCCAGCGGAGACCCCGTCCTCGGTCTCCACGCCCCTTGCCATCGTGGTTTGGAGCCACGAGAAGCTGACCCCAGACTCCCACCCGACTGCTGCACTCGAAACAGTGCTTTTGGCACAGGCTTGGAGTGAACGTGATGTCCACGAATGGGCGTCTCTGATGGGTCAAAGGTGACAGTCACCAGCAGATGAAGGAGGGTGGTTTGAACGCGTTGGGTGCGGCCTGACTGGCGTGGATGTGGAGAGGACGTTCGAAGGATGAAAGATGGATGGGGCAGTGATCGGGATGTTCATCAGAAGATTCATGGCTTGGCCGATGGAGGCTGATGTCGCCGGACTCTGGCCACTGTCCCGACGCAGCTCTTTCACTCTGAAAAGTATAAAGTAAAAGTCGACCAAAATGTTATTTTCAATAACAAACAAAACGAAACTCAGCAAGCAGAAATTACAGAAGGACAACATGCAGCTGTGTTTTACCACAATCAATCAAATCATATCACAAGGCAGCCAACTTGTCCTACCTGCGCACTTTATACGTACACACAGTATCTCTAGTCAACTTTACATCAATTCCGCAATGCACATCAACCGATGCACTCACATTTTCACACAATCTGCATGCAAAGAGGTAGCTGACAGCTGTATGCAGTGTATGCTGATGCTGAAATTCCCTACACTGTACATGCGCAACCTGTATGTGAAACCTGAACTTGTTTAAAACAAGACGTTGGGCGGTATACTCTTTGCTGACTTTTCAATTCAGAATGCTTACCTGTCTGCATACCGCAGTGTATTCAGGGTATGTTCGCATGCAGTCTGATTTGGAGACAGGTTAGCAATCATGCAGGTACGAGAATTTCCCACAAAGGCATCCTTCAGGATGTGTGTCAGTTTGCTTTGTCGAAAAGGCGTGTGACGGCTCTCTTGGTCGATGGAGCGAATGCACTCTTTCAGCTGAAAAATAAAAGATTTTACCATTCGTTTTTCCTTCTGAACAGAAATAATGTGACATATGAACTCACCGGCAACTAATATTTGCTAGAACAAAATTTTACATATCAAATTTCCCCCATTTCACTGTTTTTATTTGACAGACAGATTATGAACATACATTATTTATCTTTTTCTTTTCTTTGTTTTTGGGGGTTTTTTTTGTTTGGTTGGTTTTTTTGTTGTTGTTTTTTGTTTGTTTGTTTGTTGTTGTTGTTGTTTTTGTTTTGGGGTTTTTTTTTGGGGGGGGTTCTGAGACAACCCAACAGAAACATTCTGAATACAGGAACCTGCACTATGACTGCAGATGAAACACAAAATTGTTTTTAAAAAAAAAAAATAAAAAAAAGCATGGTACTGACTGCCAGCAAACTCTGGTTGATTTCAGCACCCTCTATGCGGGTCTGTCGGTCGGCGTCCGGCATGTCTGAGGCACGCTCACTGCCAGCCAGGTCAATGAAGGAAATCCTGACGATGACAGAGAATATGTTCTGAACATTGTTTTCTTGAAGAATACAACAACAACAAAAAAGTTTGAGATGAAGATTCAAACTCTGAAGCACTATTACCATCCACTTCATGTCTACTAATGTACATGTACTTCAGTATGTTACAAAGATGGTTATGTTGCATTTACAAGGCAAGAAACTAGAGAAGAAAAAGCAGTAGTTTTCTTAACGAGTGATTATGGACATACACTTTATCATATTTAGACAAAGAAATATCACACTACCAGCCCCCGTAGTGCAGTGGTTAGTACTTCGGACCATGGACCATGAGACCCGGGTTCGAGTCCCAGCCGAGGCAAGTGGGATTTTGCCTACCTAGGTTGGCTTCTACCTTAAGCGGATGTGCTATGGGCCCAATGGGGAGGCTGTTGCCACACAGCCGAGATTCACCCACTTCACGGGTGCGACTTTGGGGGTGCTTCCCTTCGTATGACATGTCCTATGATGTGGATGATTACACGGTCGGCACCGCAGGTGCCGTAGTTCCCGGGCCTGGTTAATGCCGTGATTTTTATGACAGGAAGCGTGGAATGCGGCCCTGTCCCGCAGTCCCAAACCACATGCACCTCCATAGCATCATCTTACCATCATCCTCATCTCCATCATCATGCATAATAAAAATTGTCCCAGTTTCCGAGCCCTCCGAGGATTCCACCCATTACCTGGGAGGAACACCACTGGAACTGGCAAAAGAGTTGGGGCAGCAAAAAAAAAAAAAAAAAATCACACTAACTTTCCCAGCTTGGTGTCATCTGAGCGTCTGATCTCCAGCTGCAGGAGAGCGTGGGAGCGTGATGAGTCAGGGTTCACACCGCTAATACCGCGACTACGCACTGAATTCCCATAGTCCAGCACCTGCAAAAAGAAAGGGGGGGAAAAAAAAACCATAAAAACCCAAACACCGCAATCAGCAAAAGATCATAAAAGTATCGTGCTTACCAGCTGTGCTGGTGCAAAAACGGGTTTTTATAGATCATTGGTGTCCTTGCCAAACGTCATAATTGCAATGATAATCATACAACACATGAGACAGTGACAGTATCAAGCTCTTGTACCTCTGACAGCATCTAGAAAAATCAGTAGGTAATTATACAGTTCTTGAATGTTGCAAAAGCTCTATTTTGTTACAAATAAAAAGAAAATGAACATAAAGAATATAACTATGTTGGCATACATTTCAAAATTAAGTCTGCCAGGGATTTTCCTACAAGGGTATGCTTGCAGCTACAAAAGGTAACACACTGACCATAATGAGGGTTTCTACGTCAGGAACCTCTGTTTCTGTCAGCCCCGCGATACACACTTGGTGTGAAGCGTCCTCTCTGGCCACCAACCTAGTGAAGAAAGAACACTGCTGTGAACTCTGCTGGTTCCTCATGACAGGAATTAGAAACAATAATATCACTAAGTAGACTGTCTAGTTGCTGTCAAACAGAAACAAATCCACTCCAACTACTCCGCTGATGGGTGACCTGCATGAGAAACCATGTATTAAAAAAAAAAATTTAAATGTATTGATGTCAATTCTCACTTAATTATCAATCACTGCCATTTTTGTTGTTCTCATCATAAGCTTACCAAGTGTATAGACAGTTCTACCTTTATCTGAAAAGGTGCTAAAGTGCTTATCAATGTCACATTTCTTTTTCCAGAAAACATATGCAGGGTTGCACATTTTCCACAGCTTCTATGGGACAAAGTGTCCTGGAAACAGCAAAGTGATAGGACACAGTGTCCTGGCCACTTAGTGGCAATAAAAATGTTAACAGGACAAATGTCCGCTTGAGGTGGGAAAAATAGGACATTTGAAATTTTTATATGTCAATGTCCTGGGATCGACTTAAATGTGCAACCCTGCATAATTATGGTAGTCGTGAGGATCACTTCGAATTAAGCTTACATATGTCAGCACACCAACACCATGTTACCACCTCTATTTCTCTGTGACCAAAAAAAGAAAAAAAAAGAAAGAAAAAAATCCACCAATGACACTTTCTGACACTGCTTTCCGCCCCAACACCGACAGTTTTCCTTGCACACACACCAACCCCCTGCCCTCTTCTCACCTGTTGCGTCGATTCAGCAGGTCAAACAGCTGCCCACAGTAGATCTCGAAGAAGGACACCCACACGTGAAGGTCGTCTCCATGCTGGCCGGACTCGATGATACCGAACACGTCCTGGGCAGCAAGCTGGTAAAGACCAGGCACTTCGTTTCCCCCCATCATGGTGTGTGTCTTCCCTGCCCCTGTCTGGCCGTACGCGAAGAAAGTCGCGTTGCTCCTGAAACCCCACACTAAATGTCAGCTCTGGTAAACGGCAATTCAAACACAGTTGACTGGGTGATCAAAGACAGCTGACGATGCAACAGTCTTTTGTATGCTTACTACAGTGCAAGCTGCAGGATAATAATAATTATAATTACATGTATAATACTTACATAGTGCTGTAACTTGTTAATAAAAAATAATTCCAAGAACTTAAAAGATGAAATAAAATAACAAGTGAAAACAAAGATATAGATACAGAGCGGTGGTCTAATAGATAGCGCGTTGGATTTAGCCGCTGTGCTACTGAACGGCTGTTACCAATGTGATTGCGATGAAGCGTGGGTTCGAGCCCAGGTCGAGCTTGTGATATGTGATACCGGTTTTTCCTGGCTGCTCATTGGGGGGTTTCTCTCCGGGTTATCCAGCTTTTCTCCCCCCAGGGATGTCACTGGTGCCCGGACACAGGACTATGACCGATAGACTTGGCCAAATGTCCGATGAAAAAAACTGTCCAGCAGGACAGATGTTCGATTGTTTATTTCAAGAGGACGTCATGTCTGATTGCGTTTCTGTTGATCGCGGACAAACTAGTGACATTTTTCCGAGTAAGGGCTGCCGCCTTGCGCTACTCGGGTAGCTTGTGTTGATGTGGTTCCTGTTTTACAATGCTTTATTGTCGCGCGCCAGAATGTCCCATTGTTTCGTTCAAATTCAGGACAAATGTCCTATTCATCTGCCACCTTCCAGGACATTATTTTGTCCTATAGGTTTCAAGCTCCAGTGATATCCCTGTCCCCCAGCAAAATTGTGAAAAATATAGGATAGATATTGGGTGGCGCTGGACCGCGGCGACACGCTTCCCCTGGGGGAAGCAGATCGATTTTGCAAAAAGGGATAATAAAGTAGTAAATATACATGTATACATGTATAATACAGAGCCACAGGGTCACAGCCTAGGCGCAATATATGACATGAACATACCATGAACACAACGCAAACAGTTTGATGGTGTTCAGGGAAGAAAACAGATGGGTTTGAAGATTTTTCTATACAATATTAATAATTCAAATGGTTAGATATATCCATTTCGAAAAATGGCAGGCATTCTTGCGAGGAACAAGTACGTGGGTGTTTATGCTGTTACCATTGTTTGCTTGTTTGTTTATTGCTGCTATTTTTGTTTGTTATTTTTTATTTTTTGTTGTATGTTTCTATACACCATGTGAAACAAAATCATGAATGTAGAGAAGCAGGTGTCAAATGCCATCAATTATCGTTTAAAAATACACAACAAAGCTACAAGGTTTAAACTGCAAAAGGAACATAAATTTATACCACAACTGTCCTTTAGATCTTTGATTATTTGCTGCTTGGAAATACTACTGTTGTAAGTCTGACAGTGTATCTAAGAAGTTACAACAACAGTATTAAAGGGGACGAATTGTACATGTTGAATCTACCCAGGTAAATCAAAGCAGATCATCTAAGTACCCTTGAAACACTGTGCTGATGAGAGGCCTTGCAGCTCGGATGTACACATCATCATTGGAGCAGTTCTCGTGAAACACCTCATCAAACATGAATTCATGCTGAAACACAACACACACACAAAAAAATGGTTGAGAAAAGTTATATATAATATATATATATATCAGCTATTCCTGCTGAAAATGATTAACCGTGGTCTTGCTGAATAAATTTGTCTTATGATGAAAAAGCGGTCGGTGGTCTAGTGGTTAAGAGACTTGTCACCAATGCGAGAAGTCAGGGGTTTGAGTCCCACTCGGGGTGAAGAATTTTTTCTTCTCGTATGTGGCACCGTTCATTCCGGCCGATCGTCGGGGGTTCTCCCCGGGTACTCCGGCTTTCTCCCCCTCTGCTTTGGAAATATTCAGCCCACCAAATTTGAAAAAATAAATGCAATTCTAAATTCTGAAATTTGAATAGCTGAGCTGACCCTTCGCACCATGTGACTGTGATGTGTTTAGGTCCAGTGTGTGAGAGAATGCGTGTGATTCACGTGAGCATGCATGTTGGGTTCGGTTCGTGGCGCTTTGAGCCAATTCGTGATATTGGGTAAAGCGCCCATACAATACTCATTATTATTATTATTATTATATACATACATAGAGAGAGAGAGAGCGAGTGGGGGAGAGAGAGAGAGAGAGAGAGCCTGGAATATTATCTTATGAGGGAACAAATATCACAGCATAGTTTTAAACCAGGCACAAACTAGTTTTCACTGATGTACACAGTAAGACATGCAACGAGATAAGTCACATTAGTTACAGCTCTGCAACTGGCCAAGTTTCACAAAGTCCATACCTTCAGTGTGAATGCTGTGAGATCCACTGCTACCTTGGGCTCCTTGACAACAACAGTATTGGTGCTCTCCGCAGTAACAATGTCCTGCTCGCTAGCTCGGATCTCACGCCGACTGAGTGGCCGCTTCCGCACGCACACACGAATCCTTTCTTCTTTAGTCAGTCTGCTGGAGGACCTCACCCTCGACTTTACACTGTCTCTGTTGCTTGGCACACCATAATTGTAACCTTTCGTTTTCTTGATCCTCTCTGCTGGTGCAGTTTTTTTTCGGCACTTTGTGTGAAAACGTGGGCATAGGGGTAGACGCCACTCTGCTGACCTGCACAGGCTCGCTGTCCGAGGACTGAGACAGGAATTCACCACCATCCGAAAGACTGCTATCCGACATGAACTCCAGCATGTCAAGGTAGGACTGTGCTGAGAAGTTTGGGACTCTCTCCCGCACATTGACGCTGACGTCCCGTGTCACTTCCAGCCTCATCCCACCCACGGCGCCCTCTGCAGGACTCTGTGTGTGACGCCGAGGGACCTTCTTGTCGGACTGTGTGGCAGAGTGACCGCTGGGACTGGATGTTCCCTGTGCGTGTCTGAGTGTGCTGGGACTTGGTTGACGCTTGCGCTGTTGTACTGCATGTACTGCACCTGCGACACCTCCCAGGTTACCCCTACAAAAAAAAAAAAAAAAAAACCCACAAAAAAACACGCTTATTATAACAAAATTTATAACAGACATCGGAAAAGTTTGGGGTGGAAGTGGGGGATGAGAAGCCTTTAATGGTGCCATTGTGTAACTCAGTAGAAATGTTTACATGTCCTAAGTACCAAATATAAAGTTTCAATGCATTTTGCACTTTTCATCTACTAACTTTGCCTTTGAAAGCATACCATGTGCTGGCATGAACCAAGAAAGAATGTTTATAGCCAGAGGAGGTCATGGCTTTTAATGATCTGGTCTCAGATAAAAAATTAACATAATACCACTATGCCACACCATCAGCTTCTTTTGTTTGTTTGTTGTTTTTTTCCCTCAATGCACCTTTAGTTCTGTGAGGGTTGTGAATGGCTGTAATAAAACTGTTCAACTGATTTGATTCTGTTATGCTGTTTTCAGGTTTTATGTATCGGTATAGCAATTACCTCCTGATCTGACAAGATGTAGTACGTCTAGTTAAATTATTTATGCTTATGTTTGTGACAGCCTGGGACAAAGAAATTTCAAAACAACTGGATTAATATTATGTGTATCTATACATCAGAAGAGGAAAAAAAAGTTGAGGTGTGTACAAAAACAATGAACTTGAGATTCAGACCTGTGCACAGACTTGATGATATTGACCAACTCCACCAGACGGCGGCGATCCTCAGACCCTGTTATCCCCATGGCACAGAATTCTGGCATCGTCAGGTTGGCAAGAGACTCCGATCGTGTGATGCCATTGGCACGAAATGCAGGGTAGTACTTTTCGAGGCGAGCCTCTCTCAGACAATCATACAGTGTTCCCATGATGAAATCTGTGACAGAGAAATGACAATTTTATTTGTAAAGTGTACATGCTCTAATTGCTAATTATATGGCCCTGACAAAAGTGAAATAGCTCTACCATTCTTATAGAGGTATGTCACAACATAAACATGTGCAGAATATGAAGCATTCCTTGTGTCTACAGCCAGCATGGTTCATGGGCAGAGCGCAAAAGCTTTATTCACAAACGCTGTCATCGATCCACACAAATCTATCATACAGTCTCAAGCAAACAATTTCGCAAGTAGTATTCGCATGACATTTTAAAAAAAATAAATGGATTGTAAATGAATACTCTTCTACTTCGCCGAACGTTCGTGTACTTCCAAGCATTGTCAACTTACTACACGTGATCTTTTTATCTCATGTTAAGCTTACATCAAATCTACCAACGCGACACTGCCAAATTATCCCATGTGCCGTCGTAAACGATGTTGCACAACGACTAAAGAAATAATAGGAAAATATCGTCAAACTCACAATAATCGCCAGTTAGTGAGAAGCAAAACTGTCAGATCATGGACATCAGACCTTGGCATGTCAGATCAGGAACTAACCTCAATGCGTCCCAATAATATCAACAAACATGGCACCGGTTCAAGACCAAAAGCGAGGCCCAACATGCCTCGGCTTGTCCCTTTGCTTGCCGTGGATTGGACTGGTCCGTTGGCCATGGTACACTTCTTCCTCGAGCGTTAAAAAAAATCTGAACTTTGTAAACCTTCGTAAACAGCTGACCAAAGGGCCCTGTGCATCAGTTCCAGACCACAGAATCGTTGAAAACGTAACCGTTTCGCGTACACGTTGTCAAGCAACGATAAACTTCGCTTGTCGCCATTTTGAAAACCCCGCGGAATCACGAACTCTCTCGAGATTCGGTTTGGGTTCTGCGGTGGCTCCGTGGGATCGACGTCTAGCGTGTTCGAAACTGAAGTTAAAAGAGAGTTGATGATGATGAAACTTTATTTATCAACGGCAGTGGAGAGAGAGAGAGAGAGAGAGAGAGAGAGAGAGAGAGAGACTCAGTGAGAGCCGGGGGAGAGAGAGACCGGCCGAGACAGACTAGACACGGCGGCGGACAGACAGCCACTGACACGACTCGAGTCAGCCGGCTCGGACAGACAGACAGACAGGATATACCATACCTATACCATACCATACCATACCGGCGTACCATACCGTCACTGACACCACTACCGTTGTGACCATACCGGCCCGGAACTGCACTGATACCATACTACCGTCAGTCTGTATCACTGAGTCACTCATACCACTGCATCAGTCAGTCAGTCAGTCATTATAACTGACCATATTATCATCACCAAGTAAGAGTGATCAGTCACTGATACCACCAATCAGTGATATAACCGACCGTGTTTTTGATGGACTGGTCAACTTGAATAATCATAATCTCACTGAGTACTATTAATAGTAATACTCGGTGCCGGCCGGCTGACCGCGGCAGTACTCATCTTCAGTCAGTCCGGCTACACTGAGACGGTGACTGTCACGGTAGTACTGCGCGGCTACTAGTATACAGCACTGAGACGCTACTAATTACTAACTGTCAGATACTAACCACCACCACTACTACTGGTACTGCCATTACTACTACCGTGACCACCACAGTACCACTACTACTACTACCACACTGAACTGACTTATGCAACCATGACTCACTGCTAGTGCTACTACTAGTACTGACTATTACTACTACTATTGCTGATGCTTTTTCTACTGCCGGACTACTCACTGAGTCACTATTCAGTACTACTACTGACATCACTACTACTACAACATTACTACTACTACCACTACTACTGATATCGTAAAGTTCAGACGGAGTGGATCAGTCCCATAAAGGCATTTAGAATCAGTGAACAACTTGAAAACTGAGAAGTTTCAGTTAATTAACTTCAAGCACGGCCGGTGAACGCCGCGGAATCGATCACCGGCTTAGATAAAACACTGACTGAAAACAACAACAACAAAACCTCGGACTTTCAAGTGAAGCAACGAGCAAGGGTATACAGCATAATTTTTACTCGTATGCAGTCACTGCCTATATCATTATGTTGTTTCCATAGTAATGGAAACAACATAATAGGACGGGCTAAAATTTCCACGTTCATAGGCAAGCATCTGTGGTACAAACGCACGTCACTGCCGATCTCCCGCAGAGACGATTTTGCAAGTGTAACTCTGACAATGATGTAAGAAAACTTGCGTCATCGATGCTGACGCGTATGGTGTTCCGAACGCACTTCTCCTCCTCAGTGAGTGCCGTCTGTGCGGATGTGTGTGCGTGTGTGCGTGTGTGCGTGTGTGCGTGCGGCTGTGTGTGTGTGAATTGTGTCCAGGCCCGTTTCTTCGAAAATACTCAACCGAATGGCTTCAGATTTGGGGTATCCAAATATATCAAAATGTTACATTAGACGATTCAAGCGTGTGATGATTGCGTAAGTGATTTGGGAGTTATCGCCCTTTTGAGACAAGTTGGTTGTCTTTCGTGTACAGGCGTAATATTTATTTAAATCACTCAATTTTTTGGCAGTAGATAGCTTGAATACGGACTCTGAACAGAGTCACTACTAGAAAATGGTCGCTCTTATAGTTTTCATGTAAACCGAGCCTGAGTTGACATTGCATGTGAACCCAGTTCAGATGCCTATTTCTCCGAAAATACTGAACCGATCGATTTCAAATTTGGGGTTTCTAAATGAATCAAGATTGTTGAATAGAAGGCCCGATCCAGGTACGATTGCACACATGATTTGCGAGTTATCGCCCTTTTCAGAAAAAGTGGCTTTCTGGCGTTTAAAGGCGTAATATTTACCTAAACCACTCCATTTTTTTGGACATAGATAGCGTGAATACGGACTCTCAACTAAGTGAATTTTGGAGGTTGTCGCTTTTATGCTTTTGGCGTAAGCCGTACCTGATGAAAGTGCTGGTGAACACACTTTAGATCTCAAAATCGCTCCTACTATACATAGATAATGAGCCTGGGGTGCCATAAAAAATATACAAAAAAAATTAGAAAAATTCACTGCAGCCGTTATCGTCAGTTGACCCGAAAATTTGTACTCACAGCACATTTCCTCTACAAGCCACACGCCTCACAAACATCGAAGAAGAGACGCACGCGCACTGACGTAAAGTAAGTGCGTCATGTTTGATTGACGTGATGCTGTTTTTTCTTGGGGGTGTCTCGCCACTTTCTTTCCGAATTCCTCTGTTTGGAGACGTGGTGTATTTTACTTCTACTATGTCGCCATCTTCGTGCAATCGCAGAGAAGACACGGGATATAACAGAATACAACTCCAATACTTTATGAACAGAATATGCACGGAGAACAAATTCATGAAAGAAGAAGAACCCAGAACGCTGTGCAGGGCTGCTTACGTACTGAACAGGTCAGATCCATCGCAGAAAAGGCACGCGCGCACTGACGCAAAAGGCAGTATCAGCGTCATTTTTCCGACGTCATGTTTGATTGACGTGATACTGGCATTTCTTGGGGATGTGTCGCCACTTTTTGGACGTTCTCTATGTGTAGACGGGGAAAGCGGGAGTTTCATTGATGTAGTGTGCTTTGTTTTTCCCACTGACTCTCACTCAATAGCATAGTAGAGTGAGAGAACACCACATAGGTCTCAATGGAGCACAAACGCGGCTCGCGCGAGTCTGTGTGTGTGTGTGTGCGTGTGCGCGTGCGTGCGTGCGTGTGAGTGTGTGCGCGCGCGCGTGTGTATGTCTGACATAACACATAGTTAGAAAACGTTCGCCGCGCAGACTTGTCTGTTAAACATATTGGGTTGGTATTAATTCGATCTTTACTGACACTGCGCACGCAGCAGCAACACTTCAATTTTCATGGGCCTGCTTTCATTGCAAGAACTGTATCAAAGTTATTACGCGAAATGTATTATGCGTCATCCCAGTGAGGAAAAACGTCATAGATTTCAAAGAATACAACTTGACGTCTCTCTTCCAAAAACAAGATTGGGGTGACAGCCCGGTCAGTTGTTTCCATTCAGAGAGAAAGAGAGAGAGAGAGAGAGAGTGTGTGTGTGTGTGTGTGTGTGTGTGTGTGTGTGTGTGTGTGTGTGTGTGTGTGTGTGTGTGTGTGTGTGTGTGTGTGTGTGTGTGTGTGTGTGTGTGGATACATGGCATTACAAAAGAACGACCGTGACGATAGCAGGTGATCAAATGGAAACAACATATTGGGCTGGTGGCCATCTTGTTTTACTATCAAATGCATGTTGGCTGATCATGAACAGTTGTGTCGGTACACTGACTCATGTCACACATGTAGTTCATAATATAATCATTTTATTATACACAGGTGAGAGATGTAAATCTGAAACTAATCCCGCTTTTTAAAGTTCACAAATGTATCTTCCGGCACATGGGAAAGCAATAATGATAAAAATAATAGATTACTACTGTAGCGGCACCTTATATATTATCAGCTTTAGTCGCTTTACATAAAGTACCCCCCACCCCCGCCCCCACGCTGTGCAAAAGTCAAGACAGCGCTACATCCTTCTCTCCCCCCCCCCACCCCCTCTTGACCTTAATGAGTGTGTATGTCAAGAAAACGTATTTATTTGAAGGTGTGTAGATGTTTTTAAAAAACAACAACAACAACAACAACAACAAAAAAACCCGCGTCAACCGCCTCACCCCAACCCTCAAAGAGTGCATTATTGATGTCAAGAAAACGCCCATCGAAACGTCCATCTCCATTTCAAGCAGTGCGTACTGAGGTCAAGAAAACGCCCCTCTGTTTGAAGTAGTGCATACTGATACCAAGTAAACGTCCGTCTCCATTTTAATGGTGCATAATTGATGTCAAGAAAATGTCATTCAGTCTCTATTACAAGGAGTGCAGATATCAAAGGAACGTTAATCTCCACTTGAAGGAAAGCATATTATCCGCACATCCACTGCAGATGTCAAAACAGCGCCCCCTCCGCCTTCCCCCCCCCCCACACACACACACCAACCCCCTTTAACCTTAAGGTGTGTGTATATCAAGAAAAGGTATATATCTATCTCCATTTGAAGGTGTGCTGATGTTAAAATAGCGTCTTAAGGAATGCACATGTCAGGGAAACGTTCATCTGCAATACAAGGAGTGCACACATCGAACAAATGCCTATCTCTAATTCAAAGGACGAAAATGTTGGCAGAGCCCCCCCCCCCCCCCTCCTTCCCAAATAAGAGTGCAGATATTAGGGACACGCCAGTCAAGGAGTGTGTATGTCAAGATCTTCATTTCAAGGTATGGAGAGTCCGCAAAGCCCCCCCCCCCCCCCACCACCCCCCCCCCCCCCCACCATCCTTGAACATCAAGGAGTGGATAGAAAGCGTATCCCTACCCCCTCCAACCTCAAGGAGTATAATGATATGTCAAGATCTCCATTTCAAGGTATGGAGAGTCAAAAAAAACCGCAACGTCCCTTCACTCCTCACACATTTCAAGGAGTGTTGGTGTGAAGAAAACGCCCATATCCATTTTAAGAAGCGTATAATTGGTGTCAAGAAAACCATCACCATCTGAAGGCGTGCATAATTGATATCAAGAAACCGTTCATCTCCATTTCAAGGAGGGCAAATAATAATGTGAAGAAAACGTCCGTTTCCATTCTAAGGAGTGTAGCTATCAAGAAAACGGTCATCTCTACTTCAAAAGGTGCAAACGTCAGCACCAAAAGACAGCGCATTATCCTTCTCCCTTCCATGCACAAGAAAATGTCCATCTCCATTTTAAGGAGTGCACAATTGATGTCGAGAAAACGCCCATCTCCATTTCAAGGAGTGCAAACGTCAGATCAAGTAAACGCCCATCTCCATTTCAAGGAGTGCATAACCGATGTCAAGAAAACCTCAATCTCCATTTCAAGGAGTGCAAACTTCAGATCAAGTAAACCCCCATCTGCATTTCAAGGAGTGCATAACCGATGTCAGGAAAACGCCCATCTCCATTTCAAATAGTGCATGATCCATCTCAGGAAAACGTCCATCTCCATTTGCATACCCCCCCCCCCCCCCATCCCGGAAAATGGGCACTCCATTTTAAGGAATGCATATGACAAGGACACGCTAATCTTCATTTCAAGTGCAGATGTGAATATAGCGAACCTCCCCCTTCTTCTCGCGTTTTTTTTTTTTTGTAAGAGTGTGTATGGCAACAACAACAACCCCAAAAAAAAACCAACCAACAACAAAAGCCGCATCACATCCCCCACACCCGAAACGCAGATATCAAGGACAATCCATTCTTCATTTAAAGTTGTGAGAAAGGACATCGTTTGGAGTGGCAAGAAAACGCCCATCTCCATATGAAGGAGGGCATAATTAACTACAAGAAAACGACCATCTCCCATTTCAACGAGAGCATAACTGATGCCCAAGAAAACTCGCTTCTCCATTACAAGGAGAGCGTTATTAAAGTCAAGAAAACATCCATCTCCATTTCAAGGAGTGCATAATTCATGTCAAGAAAACGTCCAACTCCATTTTAAGGAATGCATAATTTCAGGTCAAGAAAACGCCCATCTCCATTTTAAGGAGAGCATAAATGATGTCAAGAAAAGGCCTATCTCCATTTCAAAAAGGGCATAAGTGATGTCAAGAAAACGTCCATCTCCATTTCAAGGAGTGCAAATTTGAGGTCAAGAAAACGCCCATCTCCATTTTAAGGAGTGCATAATTCATGTCAAGAAAACATCCATCTCCATTTCAAGGAGTGCAAATTTGAGGTCAAGAAAACGCCCATCTCCATTTTAAGGAGTGCATAAGTAATGTCAAGAAAACATCCATCTCCATTTCAAGGAGTGCATAATTAATGTCAGAATGTAAGAAAATATCCATCTCCATTTGAAGGAGTGCATGTTGATTTCAAGAAAACATCCATCTCCATTTCCAGGAGAGCATAATTAATGTCAAGAAAACGTCCATCTCTGGTGTCAAGAAAACGCCCACCTCCATTTTAAGGAGAGCATAATTGATGTGAAGAAGAGGCCTATCTCCGTTTCAAGAGAGCATAATTGATGTCAAGAAAACATCCAGCTCCATTCAAGGAGAGCATAATTAATGCCAAGAAAATACCCATCTCCATTTTAAGGAGAGCATAATTAATGTCAAGAAAACATCCATCTCCATTTCAAGGAGTGCAAACCTTAGGTCAAGAAAACGCCCATCTCCATTTCAAGGAGAGCATAATTCATGTCAAGAAAACATACATGCCCAATTCAAGGAGTGCATAACCCATCTCCATTTTAAGGAGAGCATAACTGATGTCAAGAAAACATGCATCTCCATTTCAAGGAGAACACAATTAATGTCAAGAAAAAGTCCATCTCTATTTCAAGGAGTGCATGATCTCCATTTCAAAGAAGTGCATATTGATTTCAAGAAAACGTCCATCTCCATTAGAAGTTTCAAGAATGTCACACTTGATGTCCAGAAAACGCCCATCTCCATTTCAAGGAGAGCATAATTAAGGTCAAGAAAACGCCCATCTCCATTTCAAGGAGAGCATAACTGATGTCAAGAAAACACCCATCTCCATTTTAAGGAGAGCATAATTAAGGTCAAGAAAACACCCATCTCCATTTTAAGGAGAGCATAATTAAGGTCAAGAAAACGCCCATCTCCATTTTAAGGAGAACATAATAAATTTTTATGTGTGTATTTGTACAGCGCTCTGAGCCAGCGCCTGCTGGGATACTGCGCTTTATAAAAGCAATTTATTATTATTATTATTATTATTAAATGTCAAGAAAACGCCCATCTCCATTTTAAGGAGAGCATAATTGATGTCAAGAAAATGTCCATCTCCATTTCAAGGAGTACATATTGATTTCAAGAAAACGTCCATCTCCATTTCGAGGATGTCACACTTGATGTCAAGGAAACGCCCATCTCCATTTCAATGAGAACATAACTGATGTCAAGAAAACGCCCATCTCCATTTCAAGGAGAGCATAATTAAGGTCAAGAAAACGCCCATCTCCATTTCAAGGAGAGCATAACTGATGTCAAGAAAACACCCATCTCCATTTTAAGGAGAGCATAATTAAGGTCAAGAAAACACCCATCTCCATTTTAAGGAGAGCATAATTAAGGTCAAGAAAACGCCCATCTCCATTTTAAGGAGAACATAATAAATGTCAAGAAAACGCCCATCTCCATTTTAAGGAGAGCATAATTGATGTCAAGAAAATGTCCATCTCCATTTCAAGGAGTACATATTGATTTCAAGAAAACGTCCATCTCCATTTCGAGGATGTCACACTTGATGTCAAGGAAACGCCCATCTCCATTTCAATGAGAACATAACTGATGTCAAGAAAACATCCATCTCCATTTTCAAGGAGTGCATAATTAATGTCAAGAAAACGCCCATCTCCATCTCACGGAGAGCATAATTAATGTCACGAAAACGTCCATCTCCATTTCAATGTCAAGAAAACGCACATCTCCATTCTCAGGAGAACATAACTGATGTCAAGAAAACATTCATATCCATTAAAAATTTCAAGGAGAGCATAATTAATGCCAAGAAAACGTCCATCTCCATTTCAAGGCGTGCATAGTTAATGTCAAGAAAATATTCATCTCCATTTCAAGGAGTGCATATTGATTTAAAAAAAAACAAACAACCATCTCCATTTCAACGATGGCACACTTGATGTCAAGAAAACACCCATCTCCATTTCAAGGAGAACATAATTAATGTCAAAAAAACGTCCACCTCCATTTCAAGGAGAGCACAACTGATGTCAAGAAAACATCCATCTCCATTTCGAGGAGAGCATAATTAATGTCAAGAAAACGCCCATCTCCATTTTAAGGAGTGCACAATTAATGTCAAGAAAACGCCCATCTTCATTTTCCAGGAATGTATAATTAATGTAAAAAAAAACGCCCATCTCCATTTTAAGGAGAGCATAATTTGATGTGTCAAAAAAACGCCCGTCTCCATTTTTAGGAGAGCACAACTGACGTCAAGAAAACATCCATCTCCGTTTGAAGGAATGCATGTTGATTTCAAGAAAACATTATCCCCATGTCAAGGAGTGCAAACTTGATGTCAAGAAAAGCCCATCTCCATTTCAAGGAGTGCATATTGATTTCAGATGTCGACAGCCCCCACCACTACCGCTCTCACCCCAAAGAGTGTGTATTCCATATTTAAGGTGTGCAGACGTCAAGAAAGCGCACGTTTCAAGACATGCCCCGCCCCCCCCCCCCCCCCCCGCCCCCCAACATCAAGGGGTAGAAATGTCAGCAGAAACCCCCTCGGTCTCCCCTCTCGAAAAGAGCACTCCATTTGAATGTGTGCAGACGTCATTTCCCCCCAACCCCCCCCCTCCACCCCTCCCCCCACCCGCCTCCCACATGGAGTGGACATATCCGTAATGCGCGCATCCCTCCTCCCTCCAACTTAAGGAGTGTATATATGTCAAGATATCCATTTCAAGGCAGTCAAGAAAGCGCAACATCGACCCCCCCCCCCACCCCCCGCGGACAGTACACCATCCTTCTCCCTTTCATGCACAAAAGTCCATCTCCATTTCAAGGAGTGCATAATTGATGTAAAGAAAACATCCATCTCCATTTCAAGGAGTGCAAAATTGTTGTCAAGAAAACGCCCATCTCCATTTCAAGGAGTGCATAATTGATGTAAGGAAAACGTCCATCTCCATTTCAAGGAGTGCAAAATGGAGTTCAAGAAAACGCCCATCTCCATGTCAAGGAGTGCAAACCTGAGGTCAGGAAAACGCCCATCTCCATATCAAGGAGTGCAAAATTCAGGTCAAGAAAACGCCCATCTCCATTTCAAGGAGTGCATAATTGATGTAAAGAAAACATCCATCTCCATTTCAAGGAGTGCAAAATTGTTGTCAAGAAAACGCCCATCTCCATTCCAAGGAGTGCAAAATTGTTGTCAAGAAAACGCCCATCTCCATTTCAAGGAGTGCATAATTAATGTAAAGAAAACGTCCATCTCCATTTCAAGGAGTGGAAAATGGAGTTCAAGAAAACGCCCATCTCCTTATCAAAGGAGTGCAAAATTCAGGTCAAGAAAACGCCCATCTCCATTCTCAGGAGAATATAACTGATGTCAAGAAAACATTCATATCCATTTCAAGGAGAGCATAATTAATGCCAAGAAAACGTCCATCTCTATTTCAAGGCGTGCATAATTAATGTCAAGAAAGTATTCATCTCCATTTCAAGGAGTGCATATTGATTTTTAAAAAAAAAACAAAAAAAAACACACCCATCTCCATTTCAACGATGGCACACTTGGTGTCAAGAAAACACCCATCTCCATTTCAAGGAGAGCATAATTAATGTCAAGAAAACGTCCATCTCCATTTCAAGGAGAGCACAACTGATGTCAAGTAAACATCCATCTCCATTTCAAGGAGAGCATAATTAATGTCAAGAAAACGCCCATCTCCATTTTAAGGAGTGCATAATTCATGTCAAGAAAACGCCCATCTCCATTTTAAGGAGTGCATAATTCATGTCAAGAAAACGCCCATCTCCATTTTCCAGGAGTGCATAATTAATGTCAAAAAAACGCCCATCTCCATTTTAAGGAGAGCATAAATTGATGTGTCAAGAAAACGCCCGTCTCCATTTTTAGGAGAGCACAATTGACGTCAAGAAAACATGTCAAGGAGTGCAAACTTGATGTCAAGAAAAGCCCATCTCCATTTCAAGGAGTGCATATTGATTTCAGATGTCGACAGCCCCCACCACTACCGCTCTCACCCCAAAGAGTGTGTATTCCATATTTAAGGTGTGCAGACGTCAAGAAAGCGTACGTTTCAAGACATGCCCCGCCCCCCCCCCCCCCCGCCCCCCAACATCAAGGGGTAGAAATGTCAGCAGAAACCCCCTCGGTCTCCCCTCTCGAAAAGAGCACTCCATTTGAATGTGTGCAGACGTCATTTCCCCCCAACCCCCCCCCCCTCCACCCCTCCCCCCACCCGCCTCCCACATGGAGTGGACATATCCGTAATGCGCGCATCCCTCCTCCCTCCAACTTAAGGAGTGTATATATGTCAAGATATCCATTTCAAGGCAGTCAAGAAAGCGCAACATCGACCCCCCCAACCCCCGCGGACAGTGCACCATCCTTCTCCCTTTCATGCACAAAAAGTCCATCTCCATATCAAGGAGTGCAAAATTGAGGTCAAGAAAACATCCATCTCCATTTCAAGGAGTGCAAAATTGTTGTCAAGAAAACGCCCATCTCCATTTCAAGGAGTGCAAATTTGTTGTCAAGAAAACGTCCATCTCCATTTCAAGGAGTGCATAATTGATGTAAAGAAAACATCCATCTCCATTTCAAGGAGTGCAAAATGGAGTTCAAGAAAACGCCCATCTCCATGTCAAGGAGTGCAAACCTGAGGTCAGGAAAACGCCCATCTCCATATCAAGGAGTGCAAAATTCAGGTCAAGAAAACGCCCATCTCCATTTCAAGGAGTGCATAATTGATGTAAAGAAAACATCCATCTCCATTTCAAGGAGTGCAAAATTGTTGTCAAGAAAACGCCCATCTCCATTCCAAGGAGTGCAAAATTGTTGTCAAGAAAACGCCCATCTCCATTTCAAGGAGTGCATAATTAATGTAAAGAAAACATCCATCTCCATTTCAACGAGTGCAAAATTCAGGTCAAGAAAACGCCTATCTCCATTTCAAGGAGTGCATAACTGATGTCAAGAAAACATCCATCTCCATTTCAAGGAGTGCATATTGATGTCGACGGCCACCCCACCCTCCCTCTTCTGGACCTCAAAGATTGTATATGTCAACTCCATAGTTGATATCAAGACAACGTGCATCTCCATTTCAAGGAGTGTAAAAAAATTATGTCACGAAAACGTCCGTTTCCATTCCAGGTAGTGCAGATGTCAGGAATACGGCCACATCTCCATTTCAAAAGGTGCAAATGTTAGCACCATTTCAAACAGTGCAGAAGTCAAGACAGCGCATTATCCTTCTCCCTTTCAGATGCGAACAGCCACCCCCCCCCCCCCGACCTCAAAGAGTGTGTCTGTCAAGAAAACATTATAAGGTGTGCAGACGTCAAGAAAGCGCATCATCCCCCCCCCCCCCACTCCCGAAACGCCCACCTCCGTATGAAGGAGTGCTTACTGATGTCAAGAAAACACCATTTCAAGATTTCAAGGAGTTCATTTTACATGAAGAAAACGTCCTTCTCTATTTGAAGGAGTACATAATTTATGTCAAGAAAACGGCCATTTCCATTTCAAAGGGTGCAAATGTCAGCAAAGCCCCCCCCCCCCCCCCCCCAAAAAAAAAAGATAGAAAGAAAGGGCACTCCCTTTCAAGGAATGCAGTTGTCAATAAAGCGCCCCCCCCCCCTCCCCCCCTCCCCCATCACCCCCACCATTGGAAGGGGTGTACAAGTCAAGAAAACATCCATCTCCAATTAAAGGAGTGTAGTTGTCAATAAACCCTCCCACCCCCTCCCCCACCTTCACGAGGAGTGCACGTTAAGGGAACGCCCACATCCATGTCAATCACGCCAAGCGCCAAGAAGACATCAATCTCCAGTTCAAGGAGTGGTCGTCCATTCCCCCCCCCCCCCACACACACACACACACACAAACACACGCCCAACCCCCAGGAAGGAGTGCACTGTGACATCAAGAAAACACCCATCTCCATTTCATGATGTCTAGAAAGCGCCCCTCTTCCCCTCAACTGCATTTGACGGTCCTTGGACCGTTCGGAAATCACGCTTAGTACGGTGCCTGTCACGACGGCCAACTGCAGAACGTAACCGTCGGTTGAAACGGAATTATGCCCCTTTGAATAGCTGGCCAAGACCAAAATTTGAGAATATGATATTTGCGCACTATTGACACCGGCCGAAAATGAAACTTAGTACAATGACACTCTTCATTGCGACAGCTTGAAATGTTCAAGTCTGAGAGACCTCTCTGTAGGTGGCGTGCTTCGATTCCAGGGTCATGCCAAGCCAGATCATTCGAATAATACTGGACATCATTGTGTGTACTACATGCTACAGTGATGGCAGCATCACTAGCAGACTGCCAGAAGGAAATCTGCTTGCCTGTATTAGAATTTCTGCCTAAAAAGCAGCGAACAAAATTTGAACTGCCCATACCTTGCAAAGCATGATAATTTTTCCCCCTTTTTCTTTTAAGTAAACCGAAACCAAACCAACGTCAAATGGACTGGTCATTCCGTTCAGTTACCCGTATTCTATCAAGCTTGGTACAGTGCCGCCTGTTTATGCAACCATTTGCAAACAGCAAGTTAATCTTTATGTCACTGTGTTCACATAAACTGCTTCCTTGATTCGCAAGTTGAAAGATGGTGGTTCTGTTCTGAAACCAAGTACAGCGATATCGGCCATAAGGAGTTCAGAACATATCTGCAAAAAGAACTTTATCGGACTTTTTTTAACACCATAATCCACCTATGAAACTTTCTTAACACCATAATCCACCTATGAAACTTTCAGAGTGTACACTACATCAGTTAAAGAAGACAACGGAAGCTTGAAAAACGGTGTTATGTCCCTAAGTAAATTCTCCAGTGGAACGCTCGAACTGGACTGAGAGCTACCAAACTACGAAGATCTAGTACAGATCTTAAACAGTTTTGACCATTTAATATCTCCATGTCCACCCGAACTGAATTTGAAACTAACAACACGATTACGTTTAAAAGAATCCCAACAGGAGAACATCTTCATCCATTTGTAAGCCATGCCCTCTCTGAAATGCTTCACGTCTTTAGCAGCAACTGGTATCGTATACCATAACCTAATTCCTCCAAGTTATAGAGCACAGCACCCCCCCCCCCTCCGCCCCCTTCTCCCCCCCCCCTGCAAAAACAACCAACAAAAACACCAACCCCATACAATATAAATCCAGAATCTAACGGTGTTTTCAGATCTTGCTTAACTATTTCAAACTGTTATAGTCGGGTTTTTTTCTGAGTGTTTTCACCATTACTGGTTTCTACACATGACCATTAAAAACATCCCCAAAAAGACTAGCTTGTACGTCAAAAGATGAAATAAACAAACCAAAAAATACTCAGTTACCACCAGCTTGCATGTGCATACAGAAAAAAAAAAAAAACCAACCATCCATGCTGGTCACCTTACTTTACAGTACAAGGGCACGAATTAGTTTCATCACGACTCACTTTACGACAAAAATCAGTTATACCACGAATTAAACCACCACTCACGACACAAATCAGTTATACCACTAATTAAGCCACCAATCGCGACACAAATCAGTTATACCACTAATCAAACCACCACTCGCGACACATATCAGTGATACCACTAAATAAACCACCACTCGCGACACATATCAGTGATACCACTAAATAAACCACCACTCGCGACACATATCAGTGATACCACTAATTAAACCACCACTCGCGACACATATCAGTGATACCACTAATTAAACCACCACTCGCGACACATATCAGTGATACCACTAATTAAACCACCACTCGCGACACATATCAGTGATACCACTAATCAAACCACCACTCGCGACACATATCAGTTACACCACTAATTAAACCACCACTCACGACACAAATCAGTTATACCACTAATTAAACCACCACTCACGACACATATCAGTGATACCACTAATTAAACCACCACTCGCGACACAAATCAGTTTTACCACTAATTAAACCACCACTCACGACATAAATCAGTTCAGTTTACCACTAATTAAACCACCACTCACGACACAAATCAGCTTTACCACTAATTAAACCACCACTCACGACACAAATCAGTTATACCACCAATTAAACCACCACTCACGACACAAATCAGTTATACCACCAATCACCTCACAACACAAATCAGTTAAACCACTAAACCACAACCCACCTTACAACAAAAATCAGTTAAACCACTAAACCACCGCCCACCTTCCAACACAAATCAGTTACACCACCAATCACCTGACACCACCAGCTACCACAGTAGAGACTGAAACACAACACTTCACCTCTTTAATGTTTGTAACATTGAATATAAAACAACAACAACAAAACTGCCATGTACCTTCTTTGCAGACATTTTCAAGTGAAAACTAAATTACACACATCACCTGTCGTCTTCAGCTGACGATATTGTGTGGTACTGTGGGGTCTAAGTGCTAGCTAGTCTACATCAAGATGTACAATGTGACGATATTGTGTGGTACTGTGGGGTCTAAGTGCTAGCTAGTCTACATCAACATGTACAATGTGACGATATTGTGTGGTACTGTGGGGTCTAAGTGCTTGCTAGTCTACATCAACATGTACAATGTGACGATATTGTGTGGTACTGTGGGGTCTAAGTGCTTGCTAGTCTACATCAACATGTACAATGTGACGATATTGTGTGGTACTGTGGGGTCTAAGTGCTAGCTAGTCTACATCAACATGTACAATGTGACGATATTGTGTGGTACTGTGGGGTCTAAGTGCTAGCTAGTCTACATCAACATGTACAATGTGACGATATTGTGTGGTACTGTGGGGTCTAAGTGCTTGCTAGTCTACATCAACATGTACAATGTGACGATATTGTATGGTACTGTGGGGTCTAAGTGCTTGCTAGTCTACATCAACATGTACAATGGTCCGCGGCTTTAGCATACTTTTTACGTTTGTTGGATGAACAGATTTCTGATCAAGTTACGGGTAAAATGATATTATGGCGAGTACACTGGACTCTCTTCATCAGCAGCAAGCAGCGAGCAAAGCTTGAAGGCTGTTCGTGGATGCAGTAAATCACGGCAGTCCCACCTCCATGGCTGGGGAAAGAGTACATGTCTGTGCAAGGTATGCTTAATCAATTTTAAGCTACCAGACCACAACATGGAAAAGCGTATAGATGACCAATACTCACATTTCACAGAGACTAAAATCAGAATTGTTCAAAAGTATAAGTAGCACATGAATTTTAACAAATATTTCAGAAGTAAGGTGCATGTTTCATATTCACAAAAAATAGGGAACACAGCAATTTTTAATTTTTTTTCATAATTAATACTATTACGAGAGAAAGGATATATAGCCAAGTTCTGAGATCTCTCTGAACTGTTCTTGGGGGAACCACCTCGTACGACCTCCTCAGCAAGTTTGCTGAAAAAGAAAATGGTACATGAATACATGTCGCTCTGATACAGCGTACGACATTGGACAAGACTACAATAAAATCAGAGAAAGAGGCAAACTGATATGAGGATTATCTTTATACAATATTCCAATGAAAAAACAAATGAAATTTATATTTTAAAAAAATCTTGAATGCAATATGATTATTACATTAATTTTGTTGGATGAATATATTTTTAATCAAATTATGAACACCAGGTAAAAGGATATACGGCAAGCAAATCAGACTTCTGTCTTCATCAGCAGCAAGTGGCAAATCTGCCAGTGTCGCATCTGAAACATACTAAAGTGATACATGTATTAAACCTTTGTCACACATTAGTACCTGTGCATTTATGAGCAATAAAGGTATGCTTTAGGGAAACTGCGGTTTAAGTGGCATGTTGCTGAGAAATTGCTGCATCAAACAACCAAACAACGATTGCAAATAATTTATTTTAAACAATAACCTACATGTACGTGCATTAATAGCAAATAAGTGAACTAGGCGAAACACACCAGTTCAAACATTGCCTATTCATAACCACAATAAGTGAACTAGGCGAAACACACCAGTTCAAACATTGCCTATTCATAACCACAATAAGTGAACTAGGCGAAACACACCAGTTCAAACATTGCCTATTCATAACCACAATAAGTAAACTAGGCGAAACACACCAGTTCAAACATTGCCTATTCATAACCACAATAAGTGAACTAGGCGAAACACACCAGTTCAAACATTGCCTATTCATAACCACAATAAGTGAACTAGGCGAAACACACCAGTTCAAACATTGCCTATTCATAACCACAATAAGTGAACTAGGCGAAACACACCAGTTCAAACATTGCCTATTCATAACCACAATAAGTGAACTAGGCGAAACACACCAGTTCAAACATTGCCTATTCATAACCACAATAAGTGAACTAGGCGAAACACACCAGTTCAACCACTGGCACGTGTACCAATCCTAACCATTGGTAGCGCGCCCATGACTGAAAGAGTAAACTACAAGAAAAATACGCAGGAACCAGCTTGTACGGAATAAGTTGAAAGAAGGAGTAGAAATAGAAATTCCTTTGTTGCCCCCCCCCCCCCCCCCCCCCTTGACAACTTCCCTGGGATATAGTTGAAAGAAAAACTGACCTAAGCACAGAACCTCCCCGCGGGGAAAACAACACACCTTATAAACTAATGTACAGGAGTATACACTGTGGAGCTCTTCACAAGAAAGGTGTGGATCACCTACACTGAACAGAACCTGTCAGGATGAAGACCAAGTGGCATGAATCCAGTGAAGTCAGCCTAAAGATGATGACCCAGAGAGTAAACATGCACCAGCGTCATGACTTTTTGTCAACGATCGACACGTGTGACAGGGCCCGTGTGAAAGACTGGAACAACCTCCAAGAGACAAGTTAGAGATGGGGTGCAGCACATATGGGCTTTTCCGAGCACAGAGAAACCAGTTTGAACTGAAAGGAGCAGAACGGACCCACCTCCCTAATAAGAGAGTTGCAGAATGCAGAAGTTGGATGAACGAACCGATGGAGGCAAAAGAGTAAGGGCAGAGTGCAGAAATCGATGACTATTGTCAGAACGCCTGTCACTCACAGCCTGTACGTCTGGGACACTCTGCTTCTCAGCCCAAAAGGCCAAGCCACGTAATGAAGGTTCTGGTTCCCCATAACCCTGTGCCGGAACGATTCTCAAAAAAAGTGGAGGTAAACCAATGCTGCAGATTTGTCTACCCGCAGTGCTTATTAGTGTGACCACCCGTTTGGTTGAACACGCTTTGTGCACTACTATGTGTACTGCTAATGCTGCGACTAGAGGGTTTCTGGCTCAAGGTATACTTACAGAAGCCAGTTTGCCAGAGTTCGTGCAGCCACTATCATTACAATGGATATACCACAGAGAAATGACCAGTATGCCAGTTTTAAAACACACATAATTATAACACACTCAAAATGTGGAACTCTTGAGTGCCTCTGTACGTGAAGGCATAAATTAAATATTATACAGCATTACAGGAGTGCAAAATTTGCTGACATTTTTAAATATATCCATATATATATATATGATCTCTGAATTACATAATGGTACACAAAAAGCACACACCTATGTGTCAGTAACTGTAATCAGACAGTGGACTCAAAATCAAACACAGAAATGAGACAGAACTAAGAATGGACCCAAAGTAACATAAATCAGTTACCTTTCTTCACTTTTTTTTCTTTTTTTTTAATAACATCTTTTGCCTTGCGGTTTTTTTTTTTTTAAATCCTTTTTTGTTATTGTTTTCTTTCTCTATTTTTTTTCCTCTCTTTCCTTCCATTTTTTTTTCTCGCCTTTCTTTTTTTTTTCTTTTTTTTTTTTTTTTTTTTTTTCTCTCTCTCTCTCTCTTTCCATTCTGTTATCTTTTTCTTTTGTTCTCATTTTCTCTCTTTACTTTCTTTCTCCTTTTCTCTTTACTTTTTTCTTTCCTTTTCTTTTTTGTCTTGTCATTCTTGTCTGAGCGACTGTCTGTCTCAGAAAAAAAAATGAAAGTCCACTCAAATTCATTGTGGCTATCTGTGGACGCTGTGAATGGTAAGTGAATACTTTGCCACCTGCACATTTTGTGTAGACCACAATTCCTCCTCACTTACAGAAACATAGTCTGCCCAGATTCAGTCAAACAGCAATAAAAGATTCAGTTTGAGACAGTACACTGTGTGTGTGTGTGTGTGTGTGTGTGTGTGTGTGTGTGTGTGTGTGTGTGTGTGTGTGTGTGTGTGTGTGTGTGTGTGTGTGTGTGTGTGTGTGTGTGTGTGTGTGTGTGTGTGTTCCCCCCCCCCAAAGAGATTATCTCCCTTTGACCATAAAAGTAAAGTATTATAACCGTTAGGACTCAAACATTCTCCAACACAACTGAACAAGTAACATCCCACAAACATTAAGTGGGGGTTACATTTGAAATGTCTAGCGTCTACTCAGCTGCAAAATGGCTGTGGACATAGTTATTTAGGGCTTAACGCCGCGCAAGCAGCAAAGACTATTTCGCGGCTAAGCTGTGGACACAGGGGGAAATACGTGTGAGACACGAGCATTTTGCCAACTGCACGAGCTAATGTTATTCTTTGTTCCGTAATTAATTTTGACGTCCTCTAAAAGAGTATTTGCCATATCATCCACTCAGCATCTACATGGCTATCAGTGGACATCGCAAAAAAAAAAAGTACGTGTTTGACGCACGAGAATTTCACGACAGAGACAAATCGGATTTACTTGTGTGGTTTGGCCATTTCGAGGGCGGATTATTTTGAAATGTTTGGAGAACGGTCGACTCTTGTTACAATTTGGAGAACTTCAGTGTAGTGAAACATCAACGCAGTTACTTTGGAACTTGCTTGTTCTCGAAAGATCTCCTTCACACGTGCGCAGGAAAAGAAAGCAAAAAGGAAGGACAGGAAAATAAAGTAAGAAGGAAAGACAGACAGACAGAAGGCAGGAAAAAAAAAAAAGAAGAAGAAATTTGCGCTTGGTGTGTTTTAACACAGTCTCGGCATTTACTGAGCAGCTTTTCTAGGGCCTTGAACATCTCAGCGATGTTCATTGGTCGGGAGACTAACCAAACCAAGCCGCCGAGTTGCTCCGGTGGTTTTTGAGTGGCGCCTTTCTTCTCAAGGACCCCCACTACTTGTCATCCCGCCAAACACTACAGACCACCAACATTTGCAGCTCATAAATAAACAAATAAATAAATAGGCGAAAATAAATAAATAAACGAAAATGATTAAAGGAAAATTAATAAATAAACAAAAAACAAAACAAAAAAAAAAGGCGGAAATAAATAAATAAATAAATAAACGAAAATAAATATATAAAAATTGAAAATAAATAAACGAAAATGAATAAATAAATAAAGCTGCGCACCAGGTGTGTATAACATGTATATATATAGGCACGTGCACAGGTCTTCAACACATCAACATGACGTCAGTTCCATTGGTCAGGAGACTACCATCCGAAGAAAACCCCGCACTGCTGCCGAGTTACTCCGCTGGTGTTTCAGTGGTGCCCTCCACGTCACCACCTACTGGTCATCCTGCCTACGTCATTTGTGTGTGCGAGACCATCAGCATGATAAGCTGATAAATAAGGGGAAAAAAAGAAAAATAATCTAAATAAATAAATAAATAAAATGAAGAAAATAAATAAAAACAACGAAGAAAATAGATAAATAAAACACCTGGTGTGAACAGTGTGCACGTGCCTTTTTCAGTGGTCATTCCAATATTTCAGCCCAGATTTTTTTTTTTTTTTTTTTTTTGCTGCTGCTGCAAAATTTGAAAAATCATTCAGATTGTTCTGAGGTTTCTTTTCAGAAGCAAACAAGCTCCAAATGCGTCCAGCCGTCTGCACGGCAATTATCATTTATCTTAGTCGGGGTTATACTCACCTGGGTCAAACCACACAATACCCATTAAAAACGATTTCAATGAAACGGACAGTTCGGTTAAAATATAAACACACAGCTAGCGGTGTATAAATTAACACAACCATTATTTCTCTGCCCCGACGCAATGCGTTGAAGCATTCACATCTACACCTAAACACACAGCTAATGGCATATTCATCATAACCATTATTTCTCTGCCCCGACACAATGCGTTGCAGCATTCACATGCACATATAAACACACGGCTAGCGGTGTATAAATTAACACAGCCATTATTTCTCTGCCCGGACACAATGCGTTGTAGCATTCACAAGTACATATAAACACACAGCTAATGACATATACCGGTACATTGTAACCATTAGTTTTTTTTATCCTGACACAATGCGTTGCAGCATTAGCATTCACATGTACATTTAAGCACACAGCTAATGACGTATACATCGTGACCATTATTTCTTTGTCCTGACACAATGCGGTTCAGCATTCACATGTACATCATACATAAACACACATCTACATGGTAACCATTACACTTTCTTCTCTGCCCGTTATAATACTTCGCAGCATTCACATGTACATATACACAACACACCAGAAACTGTTACATATACTGACTGTGACATTCACAGGTCAAGAAAAGCATTACTTCGATCCTGTTTGTAGAGCAGAGGTTAAGAAAATGTCACATGCTCTATCGTATACATGTCCCATAGGCGAAGATACGTCTTTTGGTGACACCTGCCCCTACATTATTTTGTCTGTTCCTATGACGAGACTAATCTGGTGATTCGGTTGACGCCAGGACTCTTAAAGCTGACCATGCGAGGGACATCTCCTGTACGTGGTAAGCGGGTCAACAGGTTGACAGTTGCAAAGCACTTCACCGAAGACAGGTGCCGGGTGAGGTTTCGCCGTGTGGGCTTTCGGGGAGGAGAGGGGGTAGAGATTGAGGGATAGGGTGGGTGGGTGTTTTTTTTTTTTTTTTTTGGGGGGGGGGGGGTTAACGTCCTTTTCCACCACATACGGGTGATATCAAAGACGGGGGCAACGAGGAGAAAGCCAGCACAAATATTTGGCCCCTGCCGGGATACGAACTCACGACCCGAGCATGATTGAGGGATAGGATCGACACAAGTTGTGCATGGTGTTGTTTGGGAAGGTGTGGGGTGGCGGTAATCTGGCAAGTACAGGCAAAGCAATGCTAAGAACAAGTACAGGTCCAACTGTTGCCCAACGTCTTAATTTGAGTACATTTCTTCTTACGTAAATACTTTCAGAAGAAAACGTCCAAATGTCACCGAAGACTGTTAAAATCTGTCCAACATTCTTCTTCTTATTTTGATTCGCATAGTACAATCTCAAATGGTTTCACGGTATGGTGTTAAAGAGTTTGAGACACTTGCAGCACTGTAATACACCGCCATTTCTACAGAGGACCGCTCCGCGTACAGAGCCAAGAAGGAAGGAACCCCCCTACAGCTGTCTAGGCCTGATGACCTGAGAAGCAGAGGACCCCAGGTGTCAGGCGGAGGTGAAAAGTGGACCTGACAAGTTCAGGCCTCTCCTGCACAAGGAGGTAGGACAGCAAAGAAGACCCCAAGGTCCTCCCACATCTGATGGACAAACATTACGAATGGTCTGCGCCATAGAAGATCTGAAGTGGTAAGGAGCCTGAGACGCAAGTTGCACGAGCAAAGCCGCGGTCTTACACCACAGAGCAGAGCAGGGGTGGGTGGGTGTTTGAGAGTTTAACACAGACCAGAGCAGAGCAGAGGCAGTGGCCGACGATCGACTCGACAAGGCTTGGAACAGAAAAGGAAACGGTAATGACTGCGAAATGGTTACAAGTTAAGCAAATAAAAGCGACATAAATGGGGCAGAAACCACTTAACTTTCACGAAGGGCGGGACGGTCAACGTTTCGGCTTTCGCCTTCCTCAGGACACAAACAAATGGGACATAACTTCAACAAACAAAAGGTAACTCTGCTGACATACTGACATACACGGCGCGGGAATTTTTTTTTTAAATCACAACACCCATCGTTTGGTGACAGAAGACCATGGACTGTGTGTGAAAAGAGTTCATGAGGGTTATGTTATGGTTTCTCGTTTAAACCACCCGGGGCCTGGCTTCCCAGGCGCTGAATAATGTGAGACTCCATGTCTCGTCTGTCTGTGGCGTCGCCGTGCATAAGCCACAGGCCCGTGGCTGACATATTTAAGACGGAATGGCCTGCCGAGTTGAACATTGGAACAGTCATAAAGACGACACTGGGGAGATTACTGAGAGACGGTGGTGGTTCGGGGAAGGGTGGGGGTGGGGTATGGCCTTTTCCTGGCGAAGAGACAGCATCTTGAACTGAACTGGTGTCTTGGTGCACCAGAGTACAGTTTCACTCAACACCCTCTACTGTCCAACAAAACATCTATAAGCAGCTGCATGTGGCTGTGGTAGGAGGTGACATAATGTGAGCCCACAACCACTTTCTTACAGAGAAAAGTTAAACCAAATCATCTTTTTTTTTTTTTTTTTTTTTTTTTGCTGCCCCAACTCTTTGCCAACTCCAGTGGTGTTCCTCCCAGGTCATGGGTGGAACCCACGGAGGACTCGGAAGCTGGGACAATTTTTATTATGCATGATGATGGAGATGAGGATGATAGTAAGATGATGCTATGGAGGTCCATGTGGTTTGGGACTGCGGGACAGGGCCGCATTCCACGCTTCCTGTCATAAATATCCCGGCTTTAACCAGGCCCGGGAACTACGGCACCTGCGGTGCCGGCCATGTAATCATCCACGTCATATGACGTGTCATACTAAGGGAAGCACCCCCAAAGTCGCACCCGTGAAGTGGGTGAAACTCGGCTGTGTGGCAACAGCCTCCCCATCGGGCCCATAGCACACCCGCTCTGGGTAGGAGCCGACCTAGGTCGGAAAAAATCCCGCTTGCCTCGGCTGGGATTCGAACCCGGGTCTCCCGGTCCATGATCCGAAGTGCTAACCACTACACTACGGGGGCCGGTAAACCAAATCATCCTGAGTAGCCGTGACTTCTTCCTGGCCTCAATTCCACTTGGACAACACATTAAACATCAGACATTAACATGCCCAATGAGTCTGGAAACCAAATTTTAAACACAAATAGAGAAAGGGATTGAACACAGAAATCAGATAAAGAAATAAGAACTGAAACCAAATTAAACAAAGAAAAATGAACTGAAACTAGATTCAACAAGGAAATATTAACTGAAACCAGATTCAAACAAGAAGTATGAACTGAGGCGGGATTCAACAAAGAAACACAAACTGGAACCAAATTCACTAACAAGATATGAACTGAAACCAGACCTAAAAAAAGAGATAGGAACTGAAACCAAATTAAACAAAGAAATAGGAAGTGAACAAATTTAACAAAAAAGTAGGAAGTGAAACCAGATTCAACAAGAAAACAGGAACTGAAACCAGATGTAACAAGGAAGCAGGTACTGAAATCAATGATAATATGGCTTGCACAACCACAGCAGGCACACATCATGACCCGAGGTGTCTGTTAAAGTGACAACTGGTGAAGACTTTCCTTTGTTGTCACTGTGTCAGCAGGGAAAACTAAAACTACTGACTGACCAAATCAACTAAAACAAACTTACTGTCAGTTTTCATTAACAAAACAAAACAACATAGAGTGTACTCAGCCTTCTGTCTGTGAAGTTCACCCATCTTGTGTTTTGCTGTGCTTGTATTCCGGTGGAGCAGGTTCCTCCAGTCGCCTCAGATTATGAATGTGCGACCTGAGGTTGGTCGCTAGGGGTTGGTGGTGGGTGGGGGTGCACGGGGGAGGATGGAGGGGGGCAGTTTCTGCTGCAGCTTGTGTACTTGAAGTAGTTGTTCACTGTCATCACCAGGCAATTTCTATAAGGCGTCAATCCACACACAAGCATCTTCACCCTGCATAGACATAAGGGTAAACATGAATTAATGTGAATAAATGACTAAGTATGAAACACCATAGATGTACACGCAGTCATTGTTACAGAACACATTGGTTGGACAAGCGTTCATGGTTAAGGAGATAAACACACCAAGAAATTGGGGGAGGGAGGGGAGGGGAGGGGGCTGAAGGGGTTCACTAACATCACAGACACCATCAAGCACCACTTCGGCTCCGTCACTCGAGTCCTTCTGGGAGAGACTTGGCTGCAGTCAAAACAACCTGCGGTCAATCCTCGTCATCCCTTAAGTCGGACCTCCCCCGAAATTATGTATATAGTTTTAACATTTTACGCTTGTTATCGCCTTTCATAATTCTCCCATCCCATTCTAAAGCGAGAGAAGAAGAAGAAAAACAAAAACAACATCAACAAGCAGAGGCGGTTTTCTAAACAAAGATTGACGGACCGACAAAATAGGGGAAAGGTTCAGAACAAGCCACAGTTTTACACAACTACAAACTGAGAAAAGATCTTTAAATGGAAGTCCCACTACCACATTTCTAATCTACATTGCACGGCACACAGCAACAACGGCAATCAAAATAATGAAGCTTTTTACCTTGCCAGTGAACAGTCAGGACCGAAATCCTTTCGGCCAAGCGAGAGACTTGGTGTCATGAACGCCAGACATATGGGATTTTCGTCGAGGTAACATCCAAGACCAATATCAACAATGCACTCCATTATTAATCTTGCTAAATACTACACCAAGTTTTCTGTAGACTGAAGTGAACTATTCAGTGTACATTTGAATCATGAGGTAATCCGCTGCAACTGTAGTCTGCATTATAAAACAAGTCCAGTGTGAACCCTGAACTGCAAAATGACTACGTTCTCAGTACGCGTCACGAGACCAAACCCCGCCACACGTTGACCTCGCACGTGCCGCAAGCTTGTGAGCTGTACCAACACAATACACGGCGCGTCAACAAACACAGAGACGGGGTGTAGTCAAAATGTACATGAGTGTGTTCAGTGTTACTCCACTTCAAAAGGCCCGACGATGATTACTCTCACTTAAAGCCATGTGTTGTAGCTGGTCTGGAAAGAAATAACATTCATTCGACCATTAGTTATTTATGAAGTATGTGGATCACTTGAGATATTTTAAAAAAAAACGCAATATGAACAGGCACTAATTTTTTTGTTTTGTTTTGCCATTGCCTCTAGTTGTTTTTGTCTGTTTGCTTGCTTTGGTTTTTTTGTTGTTTTTTTGGGGGGGGGTTGTTTGTTTGTTTGTTTGTTTTTTGTTGTTGTTTGTTTGTTTGTTTGGGGTTTTTCGATGTTGTTTTATTTATTTTATTTTATTTTTTTTGGGGGGGGTGGGGTGGGGGGGGGGGGGGGGTGGGGGGGGGGTGGGGGGTGGGTGTCGAGCATACTCTTCTCTTCCAGTCTGAAAACGTAATCACATAATGTAGACCATGCTAGTGCTTACACGGGTTGGAACTGTTCGCCGAATGCATGGAATCTGTCATCTTGTTTTTAAATTTCAATTTTGGTAGGGAGGGAAGGAGTCGGGGCGATGAGGGGATGGTCCATTGGCGTACGCCAGAGGCACCCAGCTTGTTGTTGTTGTTGTTGTTGTTGTTGTTGTTGTTGTTGTTGTTGTTGTTGTTGTTCATAGTTGTTGTTGTTGTTGTTTTGTTTTGTTTTTCGGCTACTGTAATGAAATAATGAAAAACTTGACGTGACGTCATAAATTTCGCATCCCCTCCCCCTCCTCCCTCCCCCCCACCCTGGGGGAAAAAAACAGCAAAAATTGGCTCCACATACCCACCCGCCTACTCCAGCTCTCCCCCTCCCAAAACCCTGCCACCCCCTCTCCCTTACAGTACTTTCCCCTCACTCCGCCCTAGAGCCCTACTCTCATATTCTGTACACTTCATGGAAGGGTGTTCGAAGAAATCACATAGTTGCCTCCCTGGAATCGCAGCCACCTCAGTCCAAGGCGACTTTGTCGATATGGACATGAGAACGCGTGTGTCTCTTGCTCCCGAATGACGGTCCTAGCGCCATATGGACACATACATATAGAGAGATAGGAGGCTGGCTCTTGCAGCTGCTTACACCCTTCGCTACATTAGGAACCAGGTCGCTGTTTAAGTTTCAAATAACACAACTCTAAGCCCTCCATCTGCCTCCAAATGACTTCTACGCGTTTTGAAACAAGTTACCCAGCCATGGGAAACAAGTATTTTTGCCCCAAACAAAACACTGATGTAGGAGATAAACTTTACAGTTGTAATATCAAATGTTTAAATTCGGCATTCTGCACTTCGCAGAAAAGTACTGTTTCAAATACTGTCTTACTCAGAACGTCTACTAAACCCAAACCACCCAATAACGTTTCAGGCATTTGGACAGCAAAGCGTTATTTCAGGAGGTGTTTAAGCCAGAATTGCCGTAAACTCGCGTAATCATTCCATCCCCAGCATACAACACCAAACGTCAGGACGCTCTGTACAACAGACATCATGTGTAAAGCAAGTGCAGTAAATCAGCATGTACGTCAAAAGATCGGAGTTTCCTTAAGAAAGAAAAAGACGCGTATTAACTTTTGCAATGAACTGATTTACATGTGCTCTCCAGCCCAGCTGGTCATCAATGACCAGACCTATATAAATAAATGTACGACATGTCCGCCCGTTCAGCTGCCTTACCTTTGATCACAACACTGAGGAGCAGGGACATGTCTGTTTTTCCTGAAATCAATACTAAGTTCTTTAGTTTTCCCTATGTTCAACTCAAAAAAAGTTCTCATCACACCAAGACACAAAGGAGATAGTCTGTTGTCTCAGGTAACAGTGGGTATCGTTGTCTATAGTGGGTATCGTTATCATGTGAAATACAGCCTGTGAGTGAGGTGCCGTCTGCAAATTTGACTATGGGGCATGGCGGCTAGTATGGCGGCAGTAAGCCGAGTAAAGCCTGAACAACGCTGGCGCGAGTACCGTCCTCTGATGAGCACCTGTGTTAAGATACACGGTAGTTGAGACTCAGTGCAGAACGGAGTCATACATACGGAGAGGTAGAATCCCGTGTACTTGTAATGCGAGCGAACGAAAAATAGTGAAACATGTCACCAAGACTCAGTCTACGTAAGTAAATCAGGTCAATGCATGAATTTTGATGCAATTCTTGCTTGAAAAGAAATAAAAGGCAGACTGACAAACCAAAAGAGGATACTATCGGTAATGCGTTGACTGAAAGCTCACCAGGGCATCAGACTGACTGACTTAATGATTAAGGCCAGTCGTCATCGTCTTCATCGACGAAGGCTCTGTCGTTTGGATTCACATTCAGAGCTATGTCCCAGAAAGCGTCATTCAGCCAACGCATAATGTGCCTTGTGTGGTTCCATACACATGAAATGATAGTGCCCATACCCACAAATTGTAATCTACGTTTACTTATAAAGCCCTCCGCTTCATACATTTCTTCGTGAAGGTTTTGAGTGAGCATTTTGAAAGAAAGCGGTTTAACTTTTGTTGAAAAAGAATTTGAAGAAAAAGAAAACTGTTAGAATGTTTTGTTGAAACATCTGACATATTGTCGTAATATAATTTACTGAAATCGTGAAACCGTTTGCTTTTGTTTCATACATCTTTGCAGTAAAAGACTTGAAGAACACAGGTTTTAACAGGCGGAGGGTTACTTAAAATAATTTTCAGGAAAATCCGTATGTGCCAGCTGAACGATTATGAAGTGGCTGTACATGTATTACGTACACTTACATGAGGAGATCAGTCAGGACCGAACCCTTCTCAGTCATCCCTATACACTAACAGAAAGCTGTGGGGTCGCCATAAATCTGTCAAAGTGTGAATACCCATAGACGTGGCACCGGATTGGCACATTCACATATGTCAACTGTTGAACCGCTCAACTGGCATTCAGCATACGAGATATGAATACAGGACCCCCGATTGACAGAGTTCTTATTATTGACAAGCACTCTCTCTCTCTCTCTCTCTCTCTCTCTCTCTCTCTCTCTCTCTCTCTCTCTCGCTTTGTTAGCCGGGATAGCGGAATGGCAGAGCGTTGGATTCGCCATGCTCGGGTCGTGAGTTTGAACCCCGGCTGGGGCCAAATATTTGTGCTGGCCTTTTTCTCGCTGCCCCGTCTTTGATATCACCCCTACGTGGTTGGAAAGGACGTTAAACTCCCAAACACCCTCTCTCTCTCTATCTCTCTCTCTCTCTCTCTCTCTCTCTCTCTCTCTCTCACACACACACACACACACACACACACACACACACACACACACACACACACACACACACACACACACATCTCATAAGCGGTGGGCCGATAGGTTAAATTACCTCCCACCACCGCCACAATACCAAGTGCATCCACAATCCCTGTAACAAAACAGTAACAAAAATAACAAAAACAACAAAACCCCTGCATATTCAACCTGATGTCATATTTCTAGCAGCGCACACTTGCACACTGACGGGTCGGACGTTCAACAGTATTAAACACAACTGATACAAGTGTACCCTATGGTTTGTCCAGCATGCAGGCAATAGATCTAGCAAAGATACGCCGACTAAATTTAAACAGCTCTGTAAGTATATCAGAATCAAAACATGTGCTAATAACATTCTCCGAACAACATTTATGAAAACAAAGATGATATGACCCTAACCCCTGCCTTTCACTCCGGGAGAGAGAGAGAGAGAGAGAGTAGTAGTAGTAGTCGAAGAGTTATTTAGGGCTTAACGCCGAGCAAGCAACAAAGACAGAAAGAGAGACGGGGTGTGTGTTTGCCAGTTTAACGTTCTTTTCCAGAGAAAGAGAGAGAGTGATGGAAACAGCTGCAAAGTTCTATGTAAGCTGGATCAATGTGGCGCTCACAGGTTTTATCCCCAAACAACCCCCACCCCCACTCCCAACCTCCAAACCCACCCCCGTCCCCTCCTTTTGCCCCTCCTTGTCCGTGACAACCGAGGTTGATAGTGATCAAATGGAAACTAAAAAACTCAACAAACACACAGGAGAACGTAAAATATTTATCGCAAAATATGAAGAAGAAAGCTATTTCAAAAGCTATTTCATCCCTGAAGCCAAGAAATGTGTCTTTTAAAAGTCTACGTGGTGGAGTTACTGTATAATTCAAAGCCGCTTTCGAACCTGTAAGGCTGTTGGCCAGATAAAAGGATGTTTTATTTGGCGATTGCGCTTTCGTCAGCTTGTGGCCTCTAACAAAAGAGAAATACTTCTTTCTTTGAGCCTACGGTCCATTTCTGAACAGACCGGGACGCGACAAAGCTTCTCGTAAAAATAGCCACCACCAGTCAGCGGCGTCCAGCTGGTCCTCGGTCCGCAACCAAGATATAAGGTCGTGTGCTAGCTCAGTAAGCGGTACACCTCTAGAGTAACATATACGCCGGCCAGAGTCACCACAGTTGTTACCGATGCTATAGGATAGGATGTGTGTGGACGTGTGTATGTGGAAGGAATCTACAGGATATATTACCTGTGATCTGTATCCTGTGATAGGTCTGCCCCTCCATCTTAATTGTTAATCTTAGTGCTGTTGAACGTAGTTAATGTGAGGCAACGTCTATTTCTTAAATTGTGTTTCAGCCAATGACTGTGTGTGAGTGTGTAATAATGTATACATGTATGTCGGTTTTGTATTTCCGTGGTGTGAGTTCGTATCCCGGCTGGGGCCAAATATTTGTGCTGGCTTTTTCATGGTTGCCCCGTCTTTGATATCACCCGTATGTGGTGGAAAAGGACGTTAAACACCCACAAACCTCACCCACCCGTATTTCCGTGGTATGTTTGTGTATACATGTGTATTTATTAAGAGGAGCAAGCCAAATTCTTCTTTGTAATTAAGAAGCAAATAAATTTATCTTATCTTATCTTATCTTATCTTATCTTATCCTATCTTATGACCCAAGTGACTGTTTCTGATGCGCAAATTAAGCACATGCGATAAAAAGTTCTCCACACGCTGTTGTATGCGTGTTATACGTCTTGAGAGTTTAAACAAATACCTGACAGTTTTAACGCTCAGTGCAAGCCACTACTGCCAGATTTACATTTCAAACAGAATGCTTGCTCTTGCAGCTGTAAAAAATTCATGTTTCCCGTAATGACTTTTCAGTTTTTCAGAAATATTCTGTCGCTAAATGGAAAGAGCGAGCAACAAAAATGACGAAAGAGGCTTTTGAATATTATAGGTGTCTTGGCGTTTGTGGTTAACAGAACAGCGGCGACAACAAAAGTTGATGCAGCGACGTAGATTTTCAGCGGAGTAAGTACGATATATTAGTTTATGTAGTGATGTTGACTTTGATTTTCGTCTGACTATTAAGACGTTTTGCAAAGGGGTGGGTGGGTGGGTGGGGTGGGTTGGTGTTTGGGGGGGATTTAACGTCCTTTTCCACCACATACGGGTGATATCAAAGACGGGGCATCGATGAAAAAGCCAGCACAAATATCTGGCTCCAGCCGGGATACGAACTCACGACCGGAGCATTAGAAGTCCAACGCTCTACCATTCGGCCACCCCGGCTCCCCGTTTTGCAAAGGGATGCGCCAAAATTTGAGACGGACCCCAAAGAAGAGGGACAAAGTGTGATTTGGGGGAACATGAGGAACATAGTATTCATGAAGCGCGTTTAGCTAGGAAAAACTCATTCAATTCTAAAAGGGCTTACAAGAATGGGAAATTACTATCGTTACACGCCCGTTTAGACCGTTTATCCTAGCTAAACGAGCTTCGTGAAAACCAGGCATGGAGATAATGGTGTCACTGAAAAGTGCAGAAAATAAGCTTTTTCTTGTATCGACATTATTTCTGTAGTATGGTGCAGGCCTAAGATACGTTTGTTCAAAACTTGCCCTTGAAAAGTGGTCACTTTGAGGAAATGGCCGGTAAGGTGAGACATGGCAGTCATGCCGGTACAGTATGGTTGTATTAAACACTCTCTTTTTTTTTCTCTTTTTTTTTTTTAGCATGTTTTTATATTATATTCAGCCTTTCGTGTAAGTTGTATGCTGGAGCCGGAATAGCCGAATGGTAGAGCGTTGGACTTTCAATGCTCGGGTCGTGAGTTCGGTGGGCGGGTGGTGAGGGAGTGGAAGGGGTGGGTGAAGCTGGACCGGAGAAAGTTATTTTAAAAGTCACCATAAGCGGGGGGGGGGGGGGGGGGAAACCCACGAAAAACGAAAAACATCGGGCTGGCATTCTTCTAGTTCGGGTAAACCCTTAAGTGATCGGGGAATCCACATCCTTACAAGACAGGGACACTAAGACTAGCATTCTTCATTCGTCTCTCTTGAATGAAATGAAACCTCTCTCTTTGCAGCGCTGAAGAACAAACCTGCGATGGCTTACTTCCCAGTCTACATATTTCACGCGACCCTCCTTTTCACGGCGGGTCTTCTTCTTCTTCTTCTGCGTTCCATCTGGCCGTCAAATTCGCAGTCCCGACATGGCGATGAACTGCTCTGTCTTTTGTAGGTCGTCGCTGTTCCCCCAGAGTTTGTTGTGAAGGCTGGTGTCGATGGGCCAGATTTCACGGCGGAGCTGCTCGAGGTGTGGGCAGGTTTGTAGGATGTGGTCTGGAGTCTCTTCTTCAGCACCACACTGGCATGATGCTGTGTCCACGAGGCCCATCTTCTTCATATGTTTTCGGAGACCACAGTGGCCAGTTTTCAGGCGGAAGATGGTAGTCTGTCCTTGCCTGGTCAGCTGGTTTATGTGGTCTTGTTCAGGGTTGTAGTCTTCAACAGATAGGCGGGTCTTCAACGGGCCAAGCCAGCACTTGCTGTTGCCGGTCAGTCCTACCACCCCAGCCAGCGAGTTGACGCGATTCAGCAGTAGCTGGTCAGCAATCAGCATCAGTGCCGGAGGTTGTGCTGGTATCGCGCTCTCTGCGCCACCTACAGTTACAGCAGCAGGGCCGATAACAATGCCAACACCACCAACTGTGTGCTGCATGCTGCGGAAAACTATGTGCAAGGTCATTCTTGAATTTTTTGTCACTGTTGTTTGGTGGTGGTGTTTCGTTTCGTGCTTTCTTTGGGGGAGAGGGGGTGGGGGATCTAAGAGGTTTTTTGTTTGTTTGTTTTGTTGTTGTTGTTGTTGTTGTTCTTGTTGTTGTTTGTTGTTTTGGGTTTTTTTGGGGGAGGGGGTTGTTTGTTTGGGGTTTTTGGTTGTTTCTTTGTTGTTTGTTTTTTGTTGTTGTTTTTGGTTTTCTGTGTGTGTGTGTGTGTGTGTGTGTGTGTGTGTGTGTGTGTGTGTGTGTGTGTGTGTGTGTGTGTGTGTGTGTGTGTGTGTGTGTGTTGTTTTTGTTGTTGTTGTTGTTGTTGTTGTTTTTGTTTGTTTGCTGTTGTGGTGGTGGTGATGTTTTTGTTTTTCTCTGTGTGTGTGTGTGTGTGTGTGTGTGTGTGTGTGTGTTGTGTGTGTGTGTGTGTTTAGGGGAGGGGGTGGGGCGGGGGGAGATGGGGAAGTGGGCAGGGGGGGGGGGGATACTGCTCGATAGGTTGTCAGGGATCCCGATGAGATTAAGGTTGATCAGTCAAGTTCCTCGATATTGTCCAGTACGTGCGAAGAGGGGGGAGCCGGGGTGGCTGAATGGTAGAGCGTTGGACTTTCAGTGCTCGGGTCGTGAGTTCGAATCTCGACTGGGGCCAAATATTTGTGCTGGCCTTTTTCTCGTTGCTCCGTCTTTGATATCACCCTTGTGTGGTGGAAAAGAACGTTACATTTCCAAACACCCGCACCCATTGCGGAGACTTTTCACTCGATGCAGATGCATTTACACTTATGATTCATCAGTTTGCTTCGGATGTTATTTGTACGAATATTTGTACCACTGGACTAACAATGAAAGGAAAAAAATCATCCTTGACAGCTTTCCTAAATCAGGCTGACCCAACAACCACCAATCGAAATGCTGACGACTGGAGCGAAAACGAGGCCAGCGGTGCGGGCGTAACCAATGGCTGCGCGGATCGGCCATGCACTGCCTGGTTCCTGTGCGTGCCCACCCCAACGTTACCCGAGCGGCGAAAATGTGTACCCTACCCCATTGACTGTGGGCAGCCCGCGCCGCCCGCCAGCGCCACTGTCCATGCGTCCGGCACGGAGTTTGGGTCACTGGCGTTTGTGACGTGTTTGGATGGCTTCGTGATGACGCCAAGTGACAGCCCGCGCGTCAACCAGATCACGTGTTCGGTCAACGCTCGGTGGTCTCCCTTCAAAGGGGAGTGTGTGCAGCTGACGCACCAACAAATCAGTGTAAGTTTTGTCTGGAATTCTGAACAAAGATGACTATTGAAAACCGCAACCGTTTTCCAGGCGTATCCGATCATACCGTACGTGGGTAAGGCTTAACGTTAACAAACTCTTGCTCAGCCTTGATAAGCGTTCCGCTGTGGCCAGCTGTGAGGCCGTGACTTAAATTAACTGTCCACTTCTGTCTGTTCAAAGGACTCAGCTGACAGGGATGGAACCGGCCCGTGAGAAAAGCAACACGCGTGGCTCTACCTCGACCTGAACCCAGCTGTTTCTGACACAAACTATTTCTTGTGCATCTACGTGTTTTTGTTTTTGTTTTTCAAACCATTTCAAGAGCAATTTTTCAACAGACATAATTATCTCGAGCCCACACCATGCTGCAGAAACCTTTTTTTTTAATACTAATAGAAAGCTTATTTCCTGCACGTTTCGGCAGTGATACCGATATCTTCGTATGTCCCCAAATCACCCTTTGTCCTCCTCGTGTGGGGAGCGTATCACCTATCTTCTATCGCTCGGCTGTCCCGGTTACCCTAGCCACACAATTCCAGTTTGCAACGGCAGCCATGAAAACTGATTCCCCCTCCGCGTAAATTGCTTTTACGGTTTGTTCAATTAACTTTTGTTATTCAATACTTTTTATTCGTGTGCACAATAACGATCGAAATTTGGATGGTCGACTGCGTCGTTGTTTCTGTCAGTGAGCACGAAAGAGTGGAGAGAGTGAGTGACTGAACGAATGAGTGACTGAATGGATGAGTGAATGAATAAAGTTTACTTTACAAGGATATGAGAGAGAGAGAGAGAGAGAGAGAGAGAGAGAGAGAGAGAGGTGTTTTGCCCATGGCTGAGAACAAAATGGGAATGAGGGTGGTGAGTGGGGGGCTGGGGGGGGGGCAATAGAGCAGAAATTACCTCAGAGAGAGAAGGGGGGGGGGAGAGAGAGAGAGGTGTTTTGTCCATGGCTGAGAACAGAATGGGAATGAGAGTGGTGAGAAGGGGTGGGGGGGGGGGCCACAATAGAGCAGAAAATACCTCAGAGAGAGAGACAGACAGAGAGACAAAGAGAGAGAGAGAGACTTTGTGCAGGGTGCTTTCTGTGGCCTTTTATGCTTGAAACATCGCTCGATCGCACTGTGTGCACGTCTCTGCATACAATAGTAAGTACTGTACAGCACCCTACCTCTCTTTCTCTTCTCTCTTTGTTGCCGATTTGGACAAGCTGACAGAAATCATTTAGCCAGAAATTTCAATCAGAACTCCCAGAAAGCCCATCTGTTTTAACCCTCTGTATGCTGAGCGTTTTTCCCAGTAGCACTGACACGCTTGATGTCGACTGTGGATTAAACTGATAGAACTAGAATTCATTTAGCCAGAAATTTCAGTCAGAAATCAAAACCTATTTGTTTTAACTCTCTTTATGCTGAGAGTTTTTCCCAGTAGCACTAATACTAAGAATAGCGGTTGCTTCCTTTTGACTGGTAGAAACCCGTTTTGCTTAAAACCTGCATTTCGTTCCGCTCTTTATGGGAATAGGAATATATTTTTTATAAAAAATAGAAAGTTGGCGAGCCCCATAAATGGGACCTCTGCAGCCAAGCGTTGTGTACTTGAGGGCCCCAAATGGGGACCTGAAGGCCTTGTCAAACGTAGAATGCCTGCGGGGTACCCGCTTGTGTATTGCGCTGGGGTTGCGGTCATACGTTGCAACACACTTTGGCTACCAGCTGCACCGCCGGCCCGGTGTCACAGGATATTTCGGAACCGGACGCATGGGAACCATTCCGATTTATCCTGGCCCTGGTGGCAGGATTTTTCGGAACCATTCCGATTTATCCTGACTCTAGTGACAGGATATTTGAAAACCACCAGCATATTTCGGAACCGTCTAGAAGGTCATTAGCCCACGTGAATTATGTCCGCCAGGGATAAATGGGAATGGTTCCGAAATATTCTACGACACCGGCGCTCCAATACACAAAGCATGGTCAGCGGCGACTTGCCGGCGTGGAGAGGAAAAAAAAAATAGGACCGTGCTCTATTCACAGGCGTCGCGGCGACGTCTGCGGGGAGTGCCCGCTACGAGGGGATTTAACTGGCTCTGAGGGCATTTCGCCGCTGGCAGGCCTGCAGAATCGCAGCGTGTGAGAACCCTTTTAGCGTGGAGAGAGTTAAACGTCGCTGTTACAACTCTATACACAGAGTTGCTCGCCGTTTTCATTATGCATTAGGTAAGTCATGTTTGTCCTTAGCAACGAATGTGAAAAATCGACCATACTGTAAACTAAGAAACTAAAGAATTGAAAACTTCAATCAATACAATTGCAACGGCGTTGACGCTGCTGTTGTCTGTGTGTATTCAGGCACTAAACAATCACTGGCAGATACTGAACAATAAGTGGCACCGGGCTCTCTCTCTCTCTCTCTCTCTCTCTCTCTCTTATCTGTGAAACGCTGACGGTTGACGGGGACACGCGAGGATATCATGAAAGTTTATTTCCTTTCTTGTCGGAGCGTTTTATTGTTGCGCGCGCGCACAAGACACATACGCGCATGCGCGCGCGCGAGCGCGCGCGAGAGAGAGAGAGAGAGAAATGAATGAAGTTTACACGGATGAGAGAGAGAGAGAGAGAGAGTTCAGTTTTGGCGTTTTGCCCATGGCTGAGAACAGAATGGGATTTGGGGTGGGGAGAAGGGAGGGGGAGGGAAGGGGGAGACTGCAATACAGCAGAAATTATCTCAGAGAGAGAGAGAGAGATAAGGGGTCTCACATTTCTTCCAAGGATAATTGCGGGATCACATTTGTTTTCAATAATATTATGGATTTCCAGTCGATCTATTTTCATTTTTTTTCTCTGCAGTATTATTTTTAGATGTGACATGCCTCAATTTCCCGTCACCTTGAAAGGAAAAAAAATCGATAAAAGGGAACTCGCCATCGTCAGGTTGTGAGATCTGAATGGTGCGCAGAAAACGGCTGCCATTGATTCTGTGCTTCTCATCAATCTCTATTCAAAAGCACAGAATGAAGACTGTCCCCTTGTTCTTGTTCTACCCTCCCCTCCCCGGCCCCCTCCCTTTTCATGTTTTAGAAGAGTAAAGTGGTTCTTAAGTGCACAGAAAAAGGTGGCAATGCATCACAATGCAAGCGGCATTTCTTTGACGCAGGACTAAAGCATTGCCTGGTCTGGGGTGAACAGGCAAGGCTGGCTAGCTGAGAATGTTTTTGTTCAAGAGGCAGAAACTCACCAGTTATGCAACCCCCCCACAGCAAAAACGCTGGTGCTGATGTGTATTGTGTGTGCACACTAAGAACTGTATTGTTTCACACTGCGTGACAAGCGACAATTATTCTGTTACACGCAATACGGTGCATGTCGCGTGGACTGTGCTGATTGGGCAGAACCGGTGGAGTGACTCAATTTTTTTTTTCTCATTCTACGATCTAGTCAATGAAACCGAGCAGTTCTGACCTACAGAACGTTGGTGTTGATGCTCCACGACACACGGGTCATTTCTTTGAAGCAGTACATGCAATACAGTGTGTGTCGCTTGGACTGTGCTGACTGGGTTGATTATGTAGGCTGACTGAGAACTTTTCGCGGTCTACTATCTAGAAACCGAAACCCAGCAGTTCTGACTTTACAGAACGTTGGTGCTGATGCTCCACACTAGAAGAGGCATTTCTTTGACGCAATACTAAAGTCAGCGTCGCCGTACTGACAGGGTTGATTATGTAGGCTGACTGAGAACTTTCGCAGTCTACTCTCTAGAAAAGAAACCGAGCAGTTACGTTGCATAGAACGTTGGTGTTGATGCGGTATGGTGTGTGCACATTAAGGCGGTATAGTGCTCCACGCTGCAAGTGGTATTTCTTTGGTAAACGCGTGCGATGGTTTCACCTGGACCGTTGGGTTGGCTGAGAAAATTTTCTCATTCTGCGATCAAGCAAAAGAAGCTGAGCAGTCATGCGACCTTGTATCTACCGTATGGCCTGTACTGCACTGGCTGGATTTAACCGGTAGGGTGAAAGAGAAATTAACACAATCTACTATCCAGAAACAGACACCGAGCAGTTCAGTCCCACAGAATGCTGGTGTTGATGTGAATGGTGTTGTGCACACTACAGACGGTAGTGTTTCACACTCTTAGTGTAAGTGGCATTTCTTTGACGCGTTCCTACGGTATCACCCAATCTACACTTAAAGGTAGGTAGGTTAAAAAAAAAATCATCTCAGTCTACGACCCAGAAACAGAAATCGAGCAGTAATATCCCACAGAACTTCGGTGTTAATGATTTCGATAGTGTTGCTTGCTTAACGTTTATTTCCGTCTCAAAGAAAATTCGATAGTGTATGTACAATAAAGTTTTACACGCTGCAAGTGGCAGTTCTGGACGCGTACCAACGCATCGCGGCCTGTGCTACTATGAACCGGTGGGTTGGCTGACAAGCTTTTTCCATCTGCAGTTCAGAAACAGAAACCGAGCGTTTACGTCCCACTGCAGAACGTTGGTGTTGATGTGTATGGTGTGCGCACATTGAAGCCGTAGAGCTATACACTACAAGTAGCATTAATTTTCTTTGAAGCGATACTACAAGAGACGTTGTATACGATTTTTTTCTGCACCATGGTATCCCATCAGTGGACTACCCTGGGCAGGCTGAACCAGTGGGGTGACTGAAAATTTTTCAATGATCTGGAAACAGATATCAAATAGTTATGTCTCACAAAACGATGTACGCGTATATTTTTGTGTGTGGACACTAAAGACGGTAGTGTTTCATATTGCAAAGGGTACTTCGTTGACGCATACAAAGGTATCGCATGAACAGCACTGAAAACGTAAAGGCTGACAAAAGAAAATGTTCCCAGTCTTCTACCTAAAAACAGAAACCGAGCAGTTATATAGCACCGAACTTTGGTGTTGATTTGATAGAGTATGCACGAGTAGTAGACGGTGGTGTTTCACACAACAAGGTAGTGTTTCACACGACAAGTGGCAATTCTTCGACGCCTTTGGAGTGCAAAGACTGGGCTAAACCGATACAGTCAAACCTGTGTAAGGCGGTCACCCAAGGGACGGGGCCAAACTGACCGCCTTAGACAGGTGTGACCGGGTTATCCAGGGTGACATGTCAACAGTTAGCATGTCAGGGGATCCTCTGGGGTGACCAGGTTAGACAGTGGCATGGCTTATACAGGTGACCGCCTTGGCAGGTTCGACTGTATAATAGGGTGACTGAGAAATTTCCTCAGTCTACGACCCAGAGACAGAGAACCGGGCTGTTATGTCGAACATAACACTGGTGTGGGTGTGTGTGGTGTGCGCCCACACTGCCCTGTCCGTCATGGTCCATCCTGGGGACAGAGATGACACCATGGGGCAGTATGTGGTCGGAAACCAGCGTCGTTGTCAGAGGCTGTGTCTCTACCGGGCTTTGTGCCAGTCCTACAGCTACAACACCGTTGCTGGAAATTCAGGCGACATAAACTGCGTTCTTCACGCTGGAATTGGTCAAGGTACGTTCTTGTGCGATCATTTAGGGCGTTTGAAGGTTTTTTTGTCTTTTTGTTGTTGTTGTTTTCCTTTTTTCTTCTTTTTTTTTATTTTTTTTTTTGCTGCTGTTGTTTTTTTTTGTTGGGTTTTTAATGAAGATATGCCCCCGTATTTGTGTGGATTCGCACATTTTTATCCGTAAATAATTGTTTTAACTTGTCTACACACGAGCAGATTTCTGAAAGAAATTTCTCTTGCATACTGAGTAAATCAATAAGGGTCTGATTGATATATATATTTTTTTTTTTTTTTTTTTTTTTGGGGGGGGGGTCTTTTTGTGGTTCTTTTTGTTTGTTTGTTTGTTTGTTTTTTTGTTCGTTTCGGCAATTTCCTCCTGCGGAGTTTATCTAACAGACCGGAGGAGAAGGGAGTGAGTTGGGGGGAGGGGAGGAGGAAAGGGGAGGGGAAGGGCGGTGCACTGAAAAAGGCGGCCTGTACCTATGTTGGCCTCGCCGAGATTCTGATTCAGGACAATCCGACCTCGATTCCGGACGCTCAACCTGCTGACGGTGAAAATTACAACAGTTAAGATGGCGATAACGATTATATAATTCAAGATTCATGATTACTTTATGAATCCCTCATAGGGAAATAAATGCCTGCTCGCCTACTCCTTCACTCCACATTCAAACTGATCGCAGCGCAAACGCCACAACTGAACTAAAGGGGGGGGGGGGGGGAGTTGGAAATATACCTGAAGGGCAAACCACAGGCTGTAATGTACATTACGATTAAAGGTACAAACCAACAAAAGTACCAAGGTTAGCTGCCGCCCGGACACACAACACACACACACACACACACACACACACACACACACACACACACACACACACACACACACACACACACACACACACACACACACACACACACACCCTTATTGCATTATCATGTTCACCATGCTGGTTGATCATGGTTGTGATGATGATGATGATGATGATGATGATGATGACAGGGCCCCTACAGGGATGGGAAGAGAAGCCAGCAGACACCACTGGCCTGAGTAACGGCTGCGCGTCCAGTCCGTGTGGCCAGACGGAAGTGTGCGTTCCGGTTCCCTCGTCATATGACCAGCACAAGTGCCTGCCCTGGCCAGCGAACTGCGGCCGACCAGAACCCGCTGCCAACGCCACGGTACAGGTGGTGGGGACCCTGCAGGGTGACGTGGCCACTGTGACCTGTGATCCTTATTTCGTCATGGCCCCTCGTGGCGTATCACCGGACATGACGTGCCAAGTGACGTCACGGTGGACTGCCTTCAATGGCGCTTGTATACAGGTGAGTCTAACCGATATAATCAATTTCCCTTTTTCAGAATCACCGGTGTGGCAACAGTTCAGCCGTGGGTGCTGAAGGCTCGCGGGACGTTGCTTCTCAGAGTTACGAAAGAATCTTTTTTAACCACGTGCAGTGTCCCTGTTAAATGAACTTTTTGGGGTTTACACGTTGATTTTTTTTCATAGATGCGATAGATGTGTGTGTGTGTGTGTGTGTGTGTGCGTGCGTGCGTGCGTGCGTGTGTATGCGCGTGCGCGCGCGCGTGTGTGTGTGTGTGTGTGTGTGTGTGTGTGTGTGTGTGTGTGTGTGTGTGTGTGTGTGTGTGTGTGTGTGTGTGTGCACGCGCATGACAGAGGTTACATTTATGAATTTATGATTAATTCAACTTATGCACAGTCGATTTTATGTTATTACATTCTTGCCATGTCTTGTGGGTCTTATGTTTTTATGTCATATTTCTTATGTGATGTAGTGTATATTTTGGGCAAAAGCATTTTTCCCTTTTAGGGCTGAATAAGGTATTTTCAATTCAATTCAGACAAATGTAAATCGTCTCAATAGAGAGTGTCTAACAGTCCAGTAAGGAGCACACGTGGCTCATCTACCACAATCGTGCAAGATAAACTTTACTAAACCTGGCTTTCAGCATCGTTGTAAAAGGTTTATGCATGCTGTTTTATAATGTTAATGTCGTGTCAGTTGACACGATAATAATGTGTAGTGTAACTTTTGTGAATACGAGACACGGTGGGTGGTAGGGTGGTTGGGAGTTTAACGTCCTTTTCCACCACGTAAGGGTGATATCAAAGACGTGGCAACGAGAAAAAGGCCAGCACAAATATTTGGCCCCGGTCGGGATTCGAACTCACGACCCGAGCATTGAGAGTCCGACGCTCTCCCATTCGGCTGTCCTGGCTCCCGTGAATACGAGACAGAGTGGAGTGGAGAGGAAGAACGAAGGAGTGAGAAAAAAAAACAAGGAATATAAGGAAATAAAAGAGTACCTGTGTATTCTATGTATACCTATGTAATGCCTGTATATATCCTATTGAGCTCAGGCATCATAGTCACTTCTAAAATGCTTTCAATCTATGAACAAAAATTATCATGCACAGATCATTCAAGGGCACGCACCTGACAGGAGTTTAAAAAAACATGTGAATGTCTCCTTTCCGCTCAGGCCTCACTGGAGTAATGCTAGTCTACTTTTTGTTTGAGCCGGAAAGCCGCTTCATCCAAATCCGCTCGCGTCGCTTTTGCCACTTGAACCCTCCTAAAGCGCAAGAAGTCCCAGCTTCACTGGCAGTTTGCCTCTTGTATTGCCCCCTCCCCCCCCCCTCCCCCGGCATGCACCTTGGGCTACAAAGTACAACAATCACGAAAATCACGCTTTTTTCATGACAACAACAACAACAACAACAAAATCATTACAAACTAGCTCACTCGCCAAACAGGGTTTTCCAAATACTCACTGCACATGACCCCACGCGCGGTCAAATTTGTGTCCTTACGCCCACAGTATGCACCATACATGGCATAGGAACCGTTAAGCTAGTATGACAATATCATTTCATCAATATCGCTCTCCGGGTACTCCGGTTTCCTCCCCCTCTGCTTTGGAAATGTTCAGCTCACCAAATTTGAAAAAAAATAAATGCAATTCTAAATTCCGAAATTGAAATAGCTGAGCTGGCCCTTGGCACCACGTGATTTGTAATGTGTTTATGTCCAGTGTGTGAGAGAATGCGTGTGATTCACGTGAGCGTGCGTGTTGGGTTCAGTTCGCGGCGCTTTGAGCCGATTCACGAAATTGGGTAAAGCGCCTATACAATACTCATTATTATTATTATTATTATTATTTCCGATTCACCAATTAATCCTCATAACTAAACATGCCGAGGGAGCCGGGGTGGCCGAATGGTAGAGCGTTGGACTCTCAGTGCTCGGGTCGTGAGTTCGAATCCCGCCGGCTGGGGCCAAATATTTGTGCTGGCCTTTTTTCTCGTTGCCCCGTCTTTGATATCACCCTTAAGTGGTGGAAAAGGACGTTAAACTCCCAAACACCCACCCATCCCTATACACGCCGAGTCTGATTTTTTTTCTCGAGCAGGCAGAGTACGATAACGAGACAGCCCAGCCGTACACGATGGTGTTACCGTGGGGCGTGTATGACGGTTGGGAGATGTGTCTGACAGGGGTGTTTAAAGCTACCGGGCGCCTCGTGGTGGTGTTCCTGTTGGAGGGTGACGATGAAGTGTCATTTACAGACATCTCTAACATACCTGTGAGGATAATTATGAGGTAAGTGTGCGAGTTTTGTTTTGTTTTGTTTGTTTGTTCGTTTTATTTGCTTGTTAGTTTGTTTGTTGTTATTGTTGTTGTTTGGGTTTTTTGGGGTGGGGTTTTTGGGTTGGTTGGTTGTTGTTGTTTTTTGTTTTGTTTTTTGTTTGTTTTTGTTTGTTTTTTTTGTGTTTTTTTGGGGGGGGCTTTGTTTTTGTTTTGCTTTGGGTTTGTTGGTTTTTTGTTTGTTGTTGTTGGTTTTGTTGTTGTTGTTGTTGGGGGGAGCGGTTGTTGTTAGTTTTTGTTTGGTTGTCTGTTTATGTTGTTGTTGTTGTTGTTGTTGTGTGTGTGTGTGTGGGGGGGGGTAACTTTTTTTCTCCACACGAGCAACGTAAAATGTTTTAAGTTTTTCAGCCTTTTTTGCAACAGAACTGAAAAAAATGATCGGTTCCATTACTGAAGGTTCTGGTGAACAGAATTTCACTACCTATATATACCCCCTCCCTCCTCCCTCCTCCCCCTTCCCCACCACCACACACACACACACACACACACACACACACACACAACAGAGTTTTGAAAAACACTCACGAATTTCGATTTTGGTTAAAAAATAAAAAAAATAAAAAAAAGCATTCGCCAACTATTCAAACTGATCTCAGTTCAGCAGCGTGCACGGTGCATGATCCTACACTTGTCTTCCGGCGTCTGCACACACACACAGATCGCTCGATTTCTTTCTGGTTTTGCTGCAGCTGCTGTAGGAAAAAAAAAATTGTGACGGACGCTAGCTTAATGTCTTTCGATCTGCACGGTGGATTCAGTTTCCAACTGTTCCCATTACTGTTTTCCGTATTACCCACAGGCAGGGCATGGACACAGCACTGACGTGAAGAAAGAAAAAAAGAAAAAAAAAGTTTTGTGCAAGGAAAATACTTCACCACGTTGGCAGTCTTGAACTATTACGAAGGAAACGCGCAGTCGATAAGATCCGGAGAGAATATACACACAGAACGTCCACGTACATCTTTGTCCATACGCTATGTTTTGTTTGTCCGGTGCATTGTTCGAAGCGGAACGTCGAGGGTTTGAAAGCAGGCAACCTGGGGCATCGCGTATTTATCGGTAACTGCGTTGTAAACTGGAATGTTTTGCTCAAACTTCAAATGAATGCCCTGTGGATGTCACGACTGTAAACGTATTTTCCCCGAGGGGTGAGCGGTGGTCTAATAGGTAGCGCGTCGGATTTAGCCGCTGCGCTACTGAACGGCCGTCACCAATGACATGGCGATGAAGCGTGGGTTCGAGCCCAGGCCGAGTTTGTGATACCGGTTTTTCCTGGCTGCCGGGCTGCTTATCAGGGGTTTCTCTCAGAATTATCCGGCTTTCCTCCCCCAGCAAAAATTGTAAAAAATATAGGATAGGTACTGGGTGGCGCTGCACCGCGGCGACGCGCTTCCCCCCGGGGAAGCAGCCCGAATTTCCCGAAAGGTATTATAAAAATTTACACAAAAAAAAACCCGTCACGATTCGGTTACCACCCAAACACAGTTGTTGGCTACTGGCTACCTATACGATTCGGATGGTTGAAAAGTTTATACGCTGATATTCAGTTTCTCTTTTCGGTCGGAATTTCAACAGAAACAGGAAATATACCCGTGTCCACCATTGAAACAAAAAAAAAACAACAACAACAACAACCCTGAAAGAAAATCATTTGTGAACATGCATACTGGTAAATTCGGAGTATGTGCTGTCCAAAGAAAAAGAAACGTTGGTTTGCATGAGACAGTGAGGATGATGACGACAAAACAATTTTTTATTCAGGACAGAGGATATAGGCATTGTTGCCTATCTTACAGGCTCTCTTGTTCAGCCTATAAGAGAGAAATGATGATGATGATGGTGTTGATGATGATGATGAAATGTTATCATCATCATCATCATCATCATCATGTTTTTATTCAGGATAGGGCATTTAGGCATGCTGCCTATCTTACAGGCTGTCCTGCTATTCTACATTCAAGGGTAAAACACAAACAACAAACAAACAAATAAACAAACAAACGAGACAATAATAACAAGAAAAAACATAAATAAAACAACTCAAACTATTTACAGGAAACGAAGGAGAGAAAATACACATAATAAACAAACAAAACATACGCGGCATGTGCTGGTCATGATTATTGGCCTTATGCCATGTAAGACCTTCATAGCCATCATGTCACTAAAATGAACAACAACAACAACAACAACAACATGTTCTATATATATGGTCAATGTTAGATCAATGTCGTGTAGGATTTGTTTGAAATTTGTGAATTTGGAAACGTTTTGGATACTCAGTGGTAAAGAGTTCCATAGGGATGCCCCTGAGAAAGACAGGCCGAGAGAGAGAGAGAGAGAGTGAGTACGCATGCTATTTATGACTGATGAATCTGTCTGGCAAAATGTCTTACAGGGAGGACTACGATGGAGTGCAGAATGAAACCCGTTGGGACAGAAAAGTGAACGGCGCCTGGCAACCTCACGAGGTCCTGACCTACATGCCGCTTCGGGCCTGGGACAACTTCCGTCTCAGCCTCCGCGTCATCAACGGCGTGCTTGACGTCACACTGCACGATTACGTCAGCTTTCAAATCCCGAGTGATCTGTCCGGCGTCGGCGCTTTTCATATCAGATGGGGGGTAGAGTTACACTATCTGAACCTCATCTCCAGTGAAGCATGCTTTGCTGCTGCTAACGGCTAATCAGTCAATTGGGATCGGATCCCACTAGTTCGGGTAACCCATGAGTGACCGGGGGGGGGGGGGGGGGGGGGGGGGGGGGGGGGGGGGGGGGGGGGGGGGGGGGGGGGGGGGGGGGGGGGGGGGGGGGGGGGGGGGGGGGGGGGGGGGGGGGGGGGGGGGGGGGGGGGGGGGGGGGGGGGGGGGGGGGGGGGGGAAGTCCCATCCTGGATTACAGGAGAGAGGGGCACCATGACTAGGATCCCACAAACGGGGACGCCCAGCGCTATTGAGAAAACTGGGGGGGGGGGGGGGGGGGGGGGACTGGTCTAGGGTGCAATATTCGGATTTTTTTTTTTTTTTTTTTTTTTGGGGGGGGGTGGGTGTTTGTTGTTGTTTTTTTTCTGTGAAATTTTTCAGGGCTGAGTTTATCATATAAACATGTTAAAAACGGAACACATAACATAAACACGTTGTGCCAGCATGATTCCCATGTCACATTTTTCCAATTTTCTCCAAATGGCCACCTTTCAACAGAGCATTTCTCATACCGACACGTACCATATTACAGAAATGTTTATACCAAAAGAGCTTGTTTTCTGCACGTTTCAGTGATATCAATAACACCATGCGGCCAACAAAACAAAAACAAAAAATCATCCTTTGTCCCCATTTTGTGGGGTTCCACCACTATTATTAGCGAGACCTTGTCCTTGTGTATGCTTCTCCTGCCACAGCAGGGAACCGGGTAGGCCGAATGGTAGAGCGTTGGACTTTCAATGCTCGGGTCGCGAGTTCCAATCCCGGCTGGGGCCAAATGGTTGTGCTGGCCTTTTTCTCGTTGCCCCGTCTTTGATATATCACCCATACGTGGTGGAAAAGGACGTTAAACGCCCAAACACTCACCCCAGGCACAGGAATTCTCTCACGAACACGGAAAACACTTTTATTTATTTATTTTTTTTTTTGCTCGTGACATTTACAGACCATATCTTTTGCTGACGCTCACTCTCTGACAACACCCGTTTGTCTGGCAGAGGAATTCTGTTACAAACTGGCTCCCTGATTCAAGAATGGCGCGCATCTACCAGATGTAATGCAAGAACCACACACACACACACACACACACACACACACACACACACACACACGGCTGAAACAGAAGAACCTTTTTTTCGCTCTTTTTTTTATTAAATAAATTTCACTTTCTCCTCATGCACATTCACAATTTCGCCGATGGCTCATACTGTGGAAGTTCATTGTGGGCTATAATGCTGCAGTATCAGCTTGCAGGCTCAGCAGCCCTGAAACAGCACGGTAACCACTGAAGTGGTTCAACAGCCGTAACAACTGCTAGACTTGTAGCTAAATGTTCAGTCACTGTGTTAAAATGTTCAGTAACAACGGAAGTTATTAACACAGACTTTGTTTTTTGGTGTTTTTTAAGCCCGTTAATTTTGTTTTGTTAATTTTTCTTCTTTCCCTCCCCCCCCCCCCCCCCCCACACACACACACACAATCGGTTTAGTAGTCACAAATACGTTCAAATAAACATTCAGTATGATGGCAAATGTGTGTTGTTTCAAACTTTATGGGAGGTTACCAGGTTTCTATGGAAACTATTCCAAACCACGCTCCTCCAAACTAAACTCAGCAGCTCTGATAAGACCTAAAACAACAATAACAGCAACAAAATTCTCACACAAAAACTGGGAGAGCTTTCAAGAGGGTTAAGAGCACTCGTGGTTCTGGTATGGACGGAATGCTATTGGCTCATACATGACAAAAGTTGTCATTAAAAAACATCCTTGACTGAAACTAAACGGATCGGCTTGGACGGAATGTATTCAAAACTGCAAACCTCTGCGCAAAAAAAAGGTGAAGGCTGACAGACTGCGTGCTCTGCCACAATATGTTCTTGACATTTTTTGAGAGGTCACACACGATAGTACATGTACCCTTTGCAAGATCTTTTGGCCAACTGACTAAATGCCACGTTGGATGTTCCTACTTTTTGTAGTTGTTGAGAAAAAGCCAGTGTTAAAGTCTGCTACAGGCAGACAGACAGACAGAAGAAAAAGAGAACCATAACACAGACTCGCTGAATGTGACTTTGTGTACACAGGTGAAGCAAAAATGTCAGCAAAGTGATTGCTCAAGGAAAATCAACTACCATGTTCTTCTCAAGGAACTGGCATACCAGTGTACACGAGAATCTGCAGAGAATACTATGCAGTTCAACTATGCAATGTTAAACTATTATGCATGAAAGTATATGGGACTGCCAAGGCTCTCTATCTGCTGCATCAGGTTTATACACCAGATTAATTTTGTAATCTATAACAAGCCAGCTCCTAAAAGCACCAATCTCAAACCTAAATGTTTGCATAGGACATTTCATTCTAGTTGGGTTTTCTATCTGCACATTATACGTGTCTCCATCCTCTTTTCAATACAAACCACACAAGCACAAGCACTTCTAATACAAGGGTAACAATACTGATAAGGTTGTAATGAATTTGTTAAGCACAAATGCCATCAGCAGAAAACGCAACTTGACATAACCAGCTCAGAATAGATGGACTGAACCGGACTTTGTGACTTGGAAATATATAGAAATCTCTCCCCCCCCCCCCTCTCTCTCTCACACACACACACACACACACACACACACACACACACACACACACACACACACACAGAGGCATACCCTGTTCAGCAAAGAACACCCCCACAGTTCAAAGTAGATCATTTTCAAATATATTCATATAAAAAGAGACAGTTAAAATGACATGTGATCTAAAACGACAATGTACCAGTACCGGTAACCTGCTAAAAAAAAAAAAAAAAAAAATCAAATGGCAGGCAAGTAATCACATTGCACAGATCTATGCGGAGCTGAAGTTCATCACAATTTGCTTCTGAAGCTGTCACATTTCATCAACAAATTAAAAGCTGGGAGTAATATGGGGATGGGGGCAGTTGGGCAGCGGAACTAAAAAGGCAGTCGCAAAGCTGCTAACTCGCTCCTAAAAACAGAATCTGTGCTAAGAAAAAATCAAACATTAATATAAAACTTTTGCATGATCATTTCAAATTGACAATGCTGCTTACCACAGCAAGACCAACATACACTTTTTATGACGACAGTCCTTCAGATCTCTAGCAGTACTTTAGGTGTCACCAGCCCCTGTAGTGTAGGGGTTAGGTTCTCATTTCCGACCCAAGGGTCAAATTCTAGCCGAGGCAAGCAGGATTTTTCCACCTATGTGGGCTGCCACCTACAGCGGGTATGCTATGGGCACAATGGAGAGGCTGTTGCCACACAGCCAAGATTCACCCACTCCACGGGTGCGAATTTGATGGCGCTTCCCATGTTATGACACAACTCATGATGTGGATGATTACACAACCGGCACCACAGATGCCATAGTTGCTGGACCTCATTGACGCCGGGAATGGGATATTTATGACTGGAAGTGTGTACTGTGGCCCTGTCACACAGTCTCAAACCACATGCATGGACCTCCATAGCATCCTCATCCCATCATCCTCATGCAAATAAAAACTGACCAAGCTTCTAAGCCCTCCATGACCTGGGATGAATCACAACTGGAGCAGGCAAAGAGTTGAGGCAAAACAAAAAAACTTCAGGTGTCTGCTTGACAACTATGCTACAAGTACACACACAGTACTAGCAAAAAATCTATGAACCCACATTTCAAACCTTTCATACACTTGTCCACTTAGTGGAAACCACACCCACAAACTTGTGCAGTCACGTGAATTTGTCACAATCTTACAAAGTCATCACAATTGCCACTGTATCTGCCTGACCAAATGTAGGCAGAGAAAATTGTCAGCCTAATCATACCTCCCTACCACTGTAACGCACACACACACAATGAAATCACAGAACACAACAGCTGTCTTAGTCCAGCAGATTCCAAATGGAACAGTCAACCGTCTTTTCTTCCCAGCACTTCATCCGTCTCTGGAATGTCACACACGCCAAGTACAGCAAACACGCACACACAAGCATGTCCAATATGACGGGTGCAGCGGGCTCTCCCATTTCAATATCCATTTCTGTATGCATACATGTGGAAGAGGGGCGGCCGCACACCAGCCAAAGTCGTCACACAGATTCATACTCCCGCTGCCACCGGCTGTACTTGTCCTTCAGGAGCCTGGCCGAAGGTTTCGTTCGCTCGATGGCGGCCAAGACGTCGTGTGTTTTAATCGTGTCTAACGTGATATGTAACTCCTCACCTGCACACGGTCAAAGCCACCAATTAAACGGGTTAATTCCATCTTTGCCAAGCCAGCTTATGTTTTTGGAACAGTGTGAGTGTGCCTGTACGTTCAAAATACTCTATCTTAATGATTAGTACATATCCTAATGCAATGCAATGATGTTTACACTTTGCGTGAGTGGCCGAGCACTTAAATTCTACGACTGTTGTGACACTAGTGGAGCGCTCAGTGTGGTCGGCGTGTTATTGAGTATGCTTCTGTTGGCTCAGTGCCAGCATAACAGACGCTGTCATTGTCCACGTGTCTAAGTGGTGTGATGATAGTTTTTACGAAAACAGCTCAGAATCCTGTATCCTGGCTACTGTCAAATGTCAATTAAAACAAATTTACGAGTGCCAATACTCAGCAGTATTCACATACCTTCTGAGTGGTTTTCCAGGGCCACGAATATTTTTCGCACTGGACGCATAGCTGCCTCCTTGCTCACCAGCTTGATATCTGAACCAGAGTAGCCTTCTGTTTTCTGTCAAAAAAGACATTTGTGCAGATTTAACAAACTACAATAACTGAATGCGTGGGCAAACAAACATGTACGGCACACGCTAACAGTTTCATCACAGACACTCAGGCGATTGCAAATGAAGGACCGTGAGGTCGGGAGGGGGATACTTGCATGGTAAGGAATGGAAACTAAATAAGCCAAATCCAGAATGATCGATGTTACACACTACATACTGTTTTGATCAATGGACCATGGCACCTATCAACTTCATGGTGCTTAGACCCTTTTTCCAGTCTCTACTCATCAAATTGTAACAGGAAATGGTTTTGGATGACAAACTCACCACACTCAGCATGTCGTAGTCGAGATCAGCCAGCAACTCCAAGCCTCCCTCCTTGGAGCAGACGACGGGTGGCAGGTGGTGCAGAAACATGGCGCGGCGAGCCTCAAACGTTGGCAGATCCACCAGGATCCGCTTCTCAAGACGCCTCAGCATGGCATGATCTAGTTCCCTAGTTGGAACAAACAGTAACTGATTCATCACCGACAACTTGATCCAGTTCGCCGATAAAGTTAAAAAAAAAAAAAGAAGTTAACATAGAGTGCCACCATCTTACCATCTGTTTCCCCTAATGAAATGGGAAATGATTCCTCCACAACATCCATTTCCGAACAAAGTTGAACGTCTCCACTCCCACCATCTCACTGTCCCTCGTTCGTCTCCCTCGTTCAAAATGGGAAATGTCTAAGCAAAACCCTGATGGGTTCCCAATCAAGTTTAAAAAAAAAAAAAAAAAAAACAACGGCCCCACATCACAGCCTGCTGAACACTGTAAGTGTTTAGACTGGCACTGACACACAAGCTGGGCCTATCATCATAACAACCTGATCAAGGCTGATATATATATTCTGAATGGAAACCTGGCATACCATGGTAGATTAGAGGCTGCCAGTAGAAACACCAGGTCATCTGTCTTGGCCAGGCCGTCCATCTGTACCAGCAGTTCTGTCTTCATTCTTCTGCTGCCTTCATGCTCCCTGTACAATACCCGCGCACACCCATGAAAGGACACGGGCGTTTTAGAATGTACCTTTTCACATACTATTCAATACAAGTCAGCTGACAAACAAGCATGCAGCTATGACTAACCCATAAAATCAGTCTTCTCCCATGTAACATACTAACAACCATACACTGGATTACATGTACCTCCTTGCTCAACATCTTTATAGCCAAAGCTCCCCTCTCGTCTGCCTTGCTGTACCTAAGTTGTGAAAATGGGATAGAGATGACACACTTTTGCTACTTTAAGTACTTATCCTGCATTTGTACAGGCCTTTTTCACGTTGCCCCGCTTCCACTGACTGTGAACTGGATCTGTCTGTGTAACTTGTCCATTACAGTCAAGGATACAGAAAATGTGGCCGACCTGGCAGTCCGACTGGATTGAATACGTGTTCAGCTAGACTGTACAGTTAGGGTAGCTATCCCCATCCCCCATAACCTGCCCCCTAGGGCCGTCTGCAATCATCTCGTTGTGGAGTGGACGATAAACCCCAGCTAACCAACCAACCAACTTGTTCCCAGAATCTAATTAGGCCAAATTCCACAAAGGCATAGCACTGCATTTAATCCTCCATGAAAAGCAAAAAATGAGAAGGGTTGAAGCACTTACGTAGCACCTCCTTGGGATCCCCGTTGGCTCATCAACGACTCCAATTCATCCAAGAAAATGGTGGATGGTGCATGGAAGCGAGCCAGTTCAAACAACACCTGCAAGAAAAAAATGTATTTCCATGACTTTCCTCTGATACACCTGCTTTGAAATCAAGTTCATATATTAACAATCTTAAGATCTTTTAAACCCGCCCGCAGATTAATGCCTTTCACAGCAAAGGTTCTAAACTATTAGTCGTTACTTGTTTTAAACATGAACAACGAGCTTAAAAATCAGTTGTATAAACAAAAAGCTACAACAGAATATTCTTAAAAATTCCCAATACTGAGCGTTTCGGTGGTGATGGTGGTATCATGAGTTTTAATTCATATCAGGAAACCATATGCTGTTTCAAGATGTCCAGTGCCACACACAACAACACTCAATGGTCACTGAAGCATTTTCGTATCTTTTGCCATCAGACAATACACAAGGTGATTATGAAATGACGGTCACTGTGCAGATGATGGAAACCAAGAATCTGTGACTGTGTACAGCCACAAAGTTTTTGTTGGACTTTTTTAATGGCTTTTTTCAAAATATCTGTTTGTAGGTTGTTGGGTTTGTGTGTGTGTGTGTGTGTGTGTGTGTGTGTGTGTGTGTGTGTGTGTGTCAGTCCAAGAGACTTCATCACAATACATACCCTAACAAGCTTTTCGGAATCCCCTCTCCACTTGCTGACGATGGTTGAGGCGGATATGTTGAAGAAAGTTGTGTTACACTCTGTTGCTACAGCCTTGGCCAGTAACGTCTTTCCTGTGCCGGGTGGGCCATACAGCAGCACGCCTTTCCATGGAGACAAGATGCCTTGAAAGAGCTGAGGGTACTGTCAGAAACATAAACAACACGAGCGCATGGCACTGAAAGTTTGATCTTCTGTTTGAATTACGTTCTGCGCAGACAATACTGGAGGACCAAAGCTTATCAACTAAACTAGTGTCCAAAAGAAACGATACCGAGGGTTGGCAAGGACACACAATAAAAGCAGAACAACACAGAAATTTCAGATTGGTATATTTCATTAGCAAATGTTTCCGGTATTCCCGAACGCAGACGCTGTATTTGGGACGTGGGATACGTAAACCTATGTTTTTAGGCCTCGGGGATCACTTTGCACAAAAACATTCTGACAACAGTTTGGTATCGTTTCTTTTGGACACTAGTTTAGTCATCAAACAAAATAGCAACAGAGCTTCGATGGTCAATCAAAATTTGACAGTACCTGTAGAACTCATTAAAATAGTCAAAATCAGCTGAGCCACATGTTGATGTTCAATTTAATTCTATTCAGTTTACTTTATTAGCCCATAAAGGGAAATTCTTTGTCAAGAAATTTTGGCATAACTCCAGTTTTGAGAGCAAAGCAGAGGAAGTGTGCTATCCTCAAACTGCAGTTGCGCCAAAATTCCAACCTTGATTTGCTTTTCTTCTTCATTTTCAGCTTCCTTCAGTATAGCTACCATTGCAAGACATGAAGAATTATCAAGAAAATGTCACTGTTCATACATAATTGATACCGGGTCACTGTACACAGTAAGCAGAATGTGGTGCAGACTAGCATGAGAAAGTTAGTCCATGTTTGTAATTTCTAGATTACCTTGACAGGATAAACAACTGCTTCCTTCATGAGTCGCTTGGCTTCGTCCAGTCCTATAATGTCATCCCACCGCACGTTGGGGTTTTGTAAATAAATGTCCTGCAAAACAGTTACAAAATGAGATAGTGAACGTGCCAATCATCAAAGCCACTAAATGAAAACCACGGTTTTCCCTGTCGCAACACATGTATCTCAAGTTTTCGGGCGCATGTCCATTTAGTGGTATGAATGAAAAGGCAGCAATAAGAAACATTATTATACATGTACAACGCCCAGCTTTGGAAGCAGCCACCTCTGCGAACCTTTATCACTTGCCTCAAAAAGCTGAAAGCCCAAATATGCGTCATCACCTCAATGCTGAAAAACAAAATCTTACCCGACTTATTGTCTGCGCCAATTCTCTCCATTCACTGCTGTATCCCATGTAGCCACCAAGTGGTTTTAACATGCGGTCCTGGCAAACAAAATGACAGAAATAAAGTAAAAAATGTGTTTTGAAACAGAGAGAGATCCATTCACCAACTGACCTGGGACTCATACATGCACCAACTGTGAAACATACTTGGTCCAACTTTGAAAGGGAAGATATGGAAGACAACTGTTGTTTGAAAAAGAAAAGTTTATTCATTTTCTAGAAGTGCATGTTGTGCGTACAGCAGCATCCGAATCACAGCATCTGATGAGTAATACTTACATCACCACCCACACCCTCTTCCGCAGCCATGCGAGTTGCTTCATTCAGCATCGCTCTCACATCAATTATCTGACCAAATTGCTGCAAACACAGAAATACACACACAACATAAGAGAAATGTCCATGGCACTGATAAGAGGTGTGAACTTTAGACACGTTTACACACAACATAAACATAAAACACTGCAGATACTCCAGACGTTAAAATTCAAACCAGTCCAGGAAACAAAAGAAAACTGTATAGGGTCTCTACTGGTTTACTCAAGTTTTGCAAATATCACGCAAACACATTTTCAAGATATAGTAAGGAAGTGTGTAGAGAGAGAAAAATGAATCAATATTTGTTCACACAGAACACAGAAAGTTCACCTAACTGTGACAGGCACTTCACATGCTGGCTGAGTGAAATTACTCACATCAGCAGCACTTTTATCATCTGCAGAAATAAATACTTTAAACGTTCGCCCCATTACTCGGCAGCACAGCCGAACATCAAAGCTCTTACTCTGCGTGGTTTCGCAGGCTCCGCAGGGTTCTCCTGCCCAATGGCAGAAGCCTGATTTCCATGGAGCTGTTGGACAGTCATGCCTTGAAGCGACAAGCCCTCCACGTGACCGTTCCCAATGGCTGGCGTTTCTTTGTTCTGCCACAAAATCACCGCAGTCAACTAGTGAAATACTACCAGGATATGAGCTTGGTCGCTCTCAGTCTCAGTAACTCACAATTTCATTTTTTTCATAATCAATATTGATTCTACAAGACAGTTTATCAGCCAGTGTCGCTTGGGCACACGGATAGGTGCGTTTGCATTTGCTCATGCCTCTTCCAAGATTGCTAGGCTTCCAATAATTATGACTACTTTTGTTCTGGTACACTGTGCTTGCATGCTCAAAACAGTTCACGTTAACGATAGGCTGAGCTGTGAATACATTACACTGCCATCTGCTGGCTGAGTCAACAAAAGTTCAAGCGTCCTCAAGCTCTGCCACCAAGTGAGTGACCACATCACTTTAGCAGACACCTTGGTTTTCTCTCTGCTTTTACTGCGTTATCCTTCTGTTGGCTTGAAACCAATCTGTGAGAGGCTGAAACTGTATGTGTGTGTGTATGTGTATGCGCATGTGTCAAAGTGATATTATGTTACAGACACTGCCAACACAGCTAATGAAAGACTTATGAGTCCAGATAATTCTGAGGATTCCCTGCCAGAAGGTGCTACTGAGAGCTTGGAATTCACTTCCTCTACATGTCCGTCAGTCTCCATCTTTCACAGTTTTTAAAAACAAACTAAAAACCCACTTCTTCCAGTCAGCCTTCTCTCAATCTTAGTTAATTAGCTGCGAAATGGTCTTTGTTGCTGGCGCAAGTCTATCCATCCGTAAATACTCAACCCCTCCCCCCCCCCCCCCAGCTCATTTTATCGAGATCCCAGCTGTATGTTATGAAAGTGATATGTATGTGTGTGTGTGTGTGTGTGTGTGTGTGTGTGTGTGTGTGTGTGTGTGTGTGTGTGTGTGTGTGTGTGTGTCTTTCTCTCTGTGTGTGTAATTGTAGAGTGCTCTGAGCGCTCTGTATAGAGAGAAAAAAAAACAACAACTGCAACTCACAGTGCTGACAGCAGGCCCATTAAGAGTAATGGCTGCTGCTGGTTTGCGAGTTGAAGACGTGATGGTGCGGCGACCACGCCCTGAGTTTGGTCGCTGTGGGTGACTGGACCCTGGGGGCGGGCTCGGTGGCCGTGAGGTGAGAGGGATTCTGGGAAGGGACGGAGTATTTGATTTTACACTGCAAGGGGAAGAGGAAAAACAACTGGAGGAAGATGACAGAAAGCAAGCATGCTAATAGAATGAAAATGGAAGTATTAAAAACGTGACAAATAAAAGTAAAACTGACCCCATCAGCCTTAGGAAAAGCACACTTTACACATGTACTGGAGAAAATGGCTTAAAATCATACAACGTCAGGATATATGCAGCACATACTTTTCAAACGTTGTGTCCTATTTCTTGTTCTAGTCAAGTTGGTGAAGCACAAAAAATCCCAGATTTTACGGATATTTTCAATGAGTGTACACCATGTTTCAAGATTTATTTCCTGATTGTAAGGACAAAATACAATGTCATCAACTAACTGTAACTGTAACTAAGGTGAAGTTCAGTTAACGTGTGAATCATGCAAAATGCACTTTCAGTGATAGGAGATGTGAAAATTACAAACAAAATTTTCTCACTTGTGGTGAATTTTTTTTTTTTTTCATGTGGGGTCAGTTTCACAGAAAAACACATTAATCAGGAGATATGAACACTAAGCAGAAGCCGCTTGAATTAAGCCATTGCAAGATTCCACAATGCACCACCACCATCACTTGCAAACGTACTTTACTGAACTTGCTGATGCCTCATAACATGTACCAGTAAGTTTTACTGTAAATTTAACCTATTAAGCGGTTTTCCCAAAAACAAAGTTTAAAATATAAAAAAAAGACCCGCTGTGGGCATCAGATGTTATATTTTACTGAATACTCAAGCATCTCTGTTACTGCATTGTCTTACAACCTCGGGCATCAATAATCATCAAAAGCGTGTTAACCACTGACAGACACAGAACCATCAATTTTACATTCAACAACCTTTTCGCTTTTTCAAAATTATTTCACCTGACTTGAAATGCAGCCAGATTTTGTCCTCCAGAGAATTCTCAACCTCGAAAGCACTCTGAACTTTTACTGTTCACTCAAATAATGAAAAAAAAACAAAAAACAATCCCACTCACAAATTAGGAATTTTGAAGCAGCTTCTGCTTGACTGTGTACTGATCCATGCAAAATAACAAAAAACAAAACAAGACATGCACATACCATGATGCACTGTAATTCGTGTATCTTTTTGATGGACAGCTGCCAAGAGAAATCCCTCAAAATACTTTTCAGGCACTATATGTTACAAACTACCATCAGAGATACTTCTACGTGTAAAACTACACTACTATGCTACTGTTAGGAAGGCACAAAACACCCATAAAAGATCCAATCAAAACTAAGATAAAGATGACGGTGACAGAGGAAAAAAAATCATGAAAATGATGCTGTGCGTGCTAGCAATCTACACAGAAAAATGAAACACAGCTACAACAGATCAAATAATCAGTTGCAATCTCAAACTGGATGAAGCAATACTAACTACTCTTAACTAACAAAACAAACAAATAAATAAATATCATACACACTAAGAAAATGAAACTAATGCCACCTGCACCTGCAGTCTTGTACTGGGTAATAGTATGCTAGAAACAATCTGACAACTGAGTACCATAACAGCATCACACCTACTACTGCTTATACTCATAGCTGTAGCTGCATCAGAATATAAATCTGTTCAGATTACATGTACTTGGTCGGTTCAACTGACTGACCAGCAGACTTAACGGTTTAAGAAATACTGCTACGATATATACAGGTATTACTAACAGTTTTGAAAAAAAACAAGTTTGCCTCAACCTAGCATTCTGACACCTCAATTACAATACAATGCACGGTGAGCATATTACAGGACTGAAAGAAACGAACCAAAAACATAAACGCTAGGAGCCTGAACCTCTCACTGTTAGCATGAAAACGCATTTGACATTTACAGTGTACTATGCACTGACACAAAGGATTTTACAGGAATATTCTTCTGCTGATGTCGTGCGAATATGCAAGTCCAACCAAAGTTTTGCATACAAAAGACTACATCCACTAACAGATAAACTGAACACACATAGTTCTAGAAATGTATGCATCTGTGTACACGAACGTATGTAAGCTCACTCAGAATACAGAATGAGACAAAACAACATAACAAGTTCACTATTTGATTTCTAAACTATTACTAGAAAACTTACCTGGCAGCTCTGGCATTCTTTCCAGGGAGTCTTCTCTCTCCAGCTAAAAAAAGAAAAAGAAAAAAGAGAAGAATTAAATCTGTAATGAAAGTAGGTTACACATATTTCACAATGTATCGCTAGCCATCAAAATAAAATCAGACACTGACACGTACATGTAATTTTATATGTACTGAAGCCAAACTTCATCAGTTTTTAGAGCCAAACTTCAACAGCTTTAGAGCCAAACTGTAGCTAAACTCCATGAGCTTTAGAGCTGATCTTTCCCCCGCAAAGCCCATGAAGTGGAGCACTTCAGTGCTTTACAGTGATACGTTGAAGACTACGTATGTGCTGACATTACTACATGTAATACAATACAATGTAACACAATGTAATACACTATGTTCAAAACATCTGGGTAGCAGTGCACACTTAGTTTACTTTACATCAGTGCACACTGCCAGTGTACGTAAAATATACTTTATAATAATGTGAAGGTGGATAAATCACAGGAGAATACACTCTAAAAATAATTATTAATCTGAGAAAGGGGGGGGGGGGGGGAATCAAAACAAAAAACCCTTCTGCATGTTCTATTTCTGTACTCTACTTATTTAGGCAATCTTTAACTTGCAGTCATGCCGTCGAACGTGCATGATCAAATTTTCTTTTGTACCCGAATTATGACCAAAGATTCAAAAATACTGGTGCAGCAGAATACAATTTTCTTTCATAGCTTAAACTGTGTATAATATATAGACAGCAAAGAACTTTCAGCTGATGCGGTATCAAGATTGATACATGTGGGAGGGCTAAGCATAGGAAGAAAACAACTTCTGAAATGGCATTAAATAAAACAGTATATTAACAGCTAATCAGCAGTAATCTCTACCCATGCACATAAGACGCAGTTTCACTGATTTGTGTATGTACTACGATGTAATAAACCTACGTTCCCACAGCCAGTTTTTAGACCATAAGTTCAATGCACCTTGCACGAAGAGACCAACAATTCTAATTCTATTTAAAGCACATTATTTCAGTTCTAGTGACACAGGTGGGAGGTAGGGTTGAAAATGAAGTCTTCACAAACTGACAGAATTTACAGGTGTTAATGGCAAAATTATCACGGCAAACCACACTGAATATACTTCCTGAAACCAGGGTATAAATAAAATTAAAATTTCACAAGCACTGTTTCCAACGCCATGCCAAATAAATTCTCCACACACCCAGTATGCAGAAAAACATCACTACTAATAATACTACTCTATCATTCTCTTGTTCTTTCAGACAGTTCATAAAACTTCCCCAAAACATGCACACATACATGAAAGATCAAACACAGACTGTGTGTGGGGAAAGAACGCATCCAAGTACTCATCAACCAGAATTTCACTCTCTAGTTTCTATGCAGCTACTCAAACAACAGGAAATCTTCCAGGAATCTAGTCAACACATCTCGGTTCTAACTAAACCTAAGGCAATAGCGGAGCAAAGAATTATTATATTGAACTTTCGGGGTGTAACATTGTCATGAATTAAATGGAGATATTGAGACAGAATTTACTGAATTTAAAAGGCTGTCCCCATGCATGACCTGCATTCACATAATTCAGGACAACATTAACGCATATCGTACAATACTGGCATAATGCATGCTGAACAAATTTGTCCTATCAGCCCCATAACTTACAAACTAATAGTACAGAACTATGGTTGTGATGGGGGGGTTTGTGTGTGTGTGTGTGTGTGTGTGTGTGTGTGTGTGTTGTGGTGTGTGTGTTGTTTTGTGTGTGTGTGTGTGTGTGTGTGTGTGTGTGTGTGTGTGTGTGCATCCTTGTGTGTGTGTGTGTGTGTGTGTGTGTGTGTGTGTGTGTGTGTGTGTGTGTGTGTGTGTGACTTTTATCAAAGGCAATACGCCTGACTTGTGAAGACTTGTTGCATGATCTGCAAAAGGCTACCAACCAACACAATGTCATAACCAGTCCCATAACTTGCATCCTCTACATGCTATCAAAGAAATTTTACTGATTCAAGTACATGCATACAGCACACCCAGTTTAAACAGCACTTGAAGAAGTGTGAATGAAGAGAGCAATAATGTGAAAACTGAGGAGCTTAATCCAAACACTTGGTCTGAAAGACAGGTTAAATACGTTTTTTATTATAAGCACACGGCACACAGCTCAGCCCATCCAATAATAACATTCTTGTACTGAAAGGGCACAGCAAAACTATACTGTTTTAAAAGATACCTGGAAATCCTGGAAAAAATGCAAAAGAAACATTTTGTTACAGTGAACTGGAAAATTCAGCTATCCTAAGTTACATGTATCTCACAGTGCAATCCATGAACTGTATTCTATGCCATGAACATGCCAGCACGGCACATACAAAGTACCCAGCTGTAAGTGTAATTGCTATAACTTAAGCTCAGTCGGTATAGTTCGCCCGTTAGGGGCTGTAAATGTATACCAGTCAAATCCGTTGATATTTCGGCATAAACAGTCGTCCACTAACGGGGGCGACTGTATCCCCGCAACGCGGGAGGGGGTGCAAATGTACTCCGGGGTCTGGCGAGGTGAAGTCACGTGGCCGCTGACTTCGTTCTACAACATTACTTCATGCAAAAATATCGATGGAATTGACTGGTATACATTTGCACCCCCCTGACGGGTGAACTATATCAACTGAGCATAACTTAAAGAGTGCCTAATAAACAAATTACAATGTTTATAATTGCAACTGCAACAAGCCTCAACTGAATAATAAAAAAAGCAAAATGTCCAAACTGTCACAAGGCTGAACTGTACAATATCAACAAAATAATCAATATGAAATATAATCGAAGAACTGGAGCATACCATAAAAAAGAACACTTACAACGATTGAGTGAGTGTTTATCTTTATCTTTGTCTGAGAGTGGGCAAGTCACATTACACAAGTCTCACGTAGTTCTACACACACCATCCCCTGACAAAGCCCACCCCCCCCCCCCCCCTTACCACCATTCTTTCACTGGATGAGTAGTTCACACGTCCTTCTTTACTTCTTTGTTTAAAATGTGTATACAGTGTATATATGTGCGTGTGCAAAATGAAATAATTATAATGTAATGTGAGCACTAACAATGAATTTCACTACAGTTAAAATAAACAGGTATACATCTGTGTGTGTGTGTGTGTGTGTGTGTGTGTGTGTGTGTGTGTGTGCATTTATATATGTACATATTGTAATCAAACCTGGTGCTCTGCCTGTTCTGTCTATTTACTTAAACAGAGTGAAAATCCCACTGTGATGACTGACACAAAGCGGCTACTATGAACCTTACCACTCTGTGTTAGCTTCTTGGTGAGTTTCGGATACTTGGCAAACTTGACGTAGTAGTATGACTCATACTCCATGAGTATGGTCTCCAGGTCAATGTTGTCACACACTTCATAGCGGCTCAAGTCAATGTTGGTCTCCCGTGCTAAAGTCTGTGATGACTCTAAGTACCTGGGAGCATTATTGAAAAGAATTAGCATGGCAGAAATATGAAGGAACTTCCCTGTGCATTTATTATTAAATGGTAAGCAAATGAGCAAGGACTGGAACAGTGGAAGCAGCAGGAGCAATATATAGATCTGCGAGTGTGGTGGCTCCAGCTTGGACAGAATTGGAACAACAGTTATCGTACGTGTGTATGGGTGAATGCCAGTGGATGATCATGTAAATCACGTGAATTTTTCACTGAGCAATTTTATGGACAGTTAAATTGTTATTCTTCAGTATCAGTAGTGAGTTTGAATGTTGCATATATTATATATCACTATGTTAAATGTTCTAAGTTTCTACATCAAAATGGTCTTACCCCTCCTCGTTCAAGTAGTTGAGCACAAGTATGAGCAGATTCTTTTTTCTTGAATCTGTGCGCACTTCATCCTAGGAATAAGAAATCATAATATGCAGTAAGTACCCTGTGAGGACATTGCAGGAAGATTTAACTTTTAAGGAGCTGTCACCTGCAGGTAAAAAAAAAAATAATCCTAATTCTGCAAGTGTTATAAGTTATAAGTTTAATCAGTTAATGAACTTCGGCAAAATTGAATTTGTTGCTATGTTTCTGACATGCTGAGATTAACTTTTACCGATTCTCACACATGATATCAGGGGTTATGAAAGCTGAAAAATCTTGCTAGTCCTTCGGGCTAGCAAGATTTAAAACCAACTAGCCCGAAACCATTTCCACTAGCCCAAAAATACATTGTGTCAAATACAGACCTATTCGTAAACAAAAAAAAAAGATTCACAACACTTTGATAACTGTTATGAACACGCAGTCGCCATGAAGGGTTTCCCGATTTCTGGGATGCGCACGCACGGCGCGCTTCACGGAGAAACCAATCTGCACTCACTGAGGTTTTTACGGAGAGTTGTAGCGAATGGCTCGCACTAAAAATAGTTACTCTCACCCCAGTGTCACAACAGAAACTGAGAGGGGGGGGGGGGGGGTTGCTAAAGTATCTTGTGCATTCAGCTCTGTGAAAATAGAGCAAGCTTTGCCTCGTAATCTCAACTAGTCCGGCGGGCCAGTGGTAAAACAATTTAACTAGTCCGTCTGTGGGCCGTGGGACGAGTCTTTTCATAATCCCTGGACATTCACGGCTTAAAATTCTCATCCAAAAGGAGGAAAAGGGTGTAGCATAGAACAATGTGTGTTGCCGACACTTTATGCTAGGGGTGTCCGGGGGCATACCCACATTAGACTAAAATCTGTGCAATCTGGTGCATTTTGGCATGATTTTATGTGCTTCAGAGGAGGACACAGTTTTGTTTGGAGAAAAACTTTACGAATCAGACCAAAATCTCTGCAATTTGGTGCATTTTTGTATGATTTTATGTGCTTCAGAGGAGGAAACACACTTTTGAGGGGAGGCAAATTTTCAGCCAAAGGTGGAAATCCGCCAAAACGCGGAAGATTTTAAGCACTGGATATTTGATGTGCATTTTGGCGTATTTCGGTGCAGTCCGGCGTTCAGTGAGACCCCGTAAAACTGCGGTGTTCAAGCCAGTCTTGGACTTTAATAATACTACACCCCACAGAAACATACCGCTTCTCTGGCTTGATTTGCTGTCCTTATAGCTTGGTAGCTGAGTTCCGTCATCGCGCATGCCGAAAACTTACAAGCGTTTTAGCACTTTTCAGTCATCAAGTGCAGGCTGTTTGCGGTCGCGAAGCTATACAAACATGGCGGATGGCGGTCTCGAAGCCAGTCATGTGATCTGTATCCAAGCAGGGTCAACGTACTTCAAACTCGTCAGAGAAAATACTATTAAACTAAAAACAAATACTTATTACACAAGAAAAACGTTTTGCTAAAATTGGCATGACATAAGCAAAATTAAGCATTTTACTATGCTACTATTAATTCGTTTGAACTAAAATACCGGGGTAAATTAAAAAGTTTCATCAAAAGAAAAGGCCACCACTGATTTTTACTGCCTCGCACACATAAAAGTAATTTTTAGAACACTAAATATGTAACTTGATTACTTTTAAGCAAAACCAAGCGGGTAACTGAGACTGATGGAAGAGATTTTTGCCACTCTGCAACAGGCCAAAAAGTATAACGTAAAGTGGACTGTTCTATTTCGTGACAAGGTAGTTTATTCCATTGATATCGACACCAGAAATGATCAGACGATGAGCAGTGTAAAATAACACAAAAGAATATAACAGAAAAAATAGTCATGGGCATCGATTTGTTTCTATTGCTGGACGGTCGTCTTCAATGTTCAGCAAAAGATTCGTCCTGCTAGATCTCACTCCCCCCCCCCAAGTCGTAAATCGACTCTTCTGGGCACAGGGTCGGCAGCTGGACGCGCGCTTTTAGCAGACGATACATCGTCAGTGCAGCCGAGGTCTCCGCTTTGGGTTACATTATGGCAGAAGGGGCGACCGAAGAGATCAAGAAGAAATTCTCTGGGAGGTGGAAGGTTGATCGAAGCGAGAACTTCGATGAATTCATGGCAGCAATGGGTGAGTTGTTTTGGTTGTTGATGTAATACGTGATGGGGATATCTGCCTCTTGTGCCCATGGGTGGGCGTGTCCTTATCTTGCAGTCAAGCTGCTGATGTTACGCGATATACGTGTACCTGCGTAGTTCATGTACTGCGCAATTTTTTTGCGTAGTTCATGAACTGTCCAACGCTGTTGCATAGTTCATGAACTGTGCAACGATGCTTTGGACAGTTCATGAACTACGCAAAAAAATTGCGCAGTACGTACATGAACTACGCAGGTACACGCATATCGCGTAACACTGACACAGCTACCGGGGACGGATTTGCTGCAGGTAAGCCGTACGTAGCTCCTAAACTTGACGTATGACATCATGACGTATTGGACTTTCAGCCCGTAGGCTGTAGCGCGGAACGACACACTCAGTGATCAAGTCCATGGGTCAGCACAGCCATGCAAATGAACCTTTAAAATAGTTCGAATGTGCGTGTGTGTGTGTGTGTGTGTGTGTAATAATAATAATAATAATGTTTATTCGATTTTTGAACAAGAAAATTAAAATGAAGTGAGTGTACTGAACGTACACCACAAGCAAAACTTTTGCACAGCAGGATATTATAAGGTAAAAAGGATAACTAAACAGCTCTAACAATCATTCACACAGAAATTTTCTTCAAGATCTAATTTTCAGACGTTCACTGATATACGCTGCCATTTTGAAAGTTTTTTTTGTGGGGGGGGGGGGGGGATATGTTGGCACAGAGTAGATGTACATGTACCTGAAAGGTAGGCAAAAAGCGGTGGTAATAGAGAGGAATGTTTTTTGGTTTTGTTTTTGTTTTTTTGCACAAGACTGCATATCTAGGACAGATCAACAGAAAATAACACAAATCTTCAATACATGTACATTGACCATCACACTGTTTACAATACGGGTCAGGAACTTAATAGTTTTCCAAAGCAAGGAGTGCTGTTCAGCGGTAGCCTGTTGCATCTCAATAAACACAGAACAGTGCGTGTGTGTGTTTGTGTGAGAGTCACTTGACACCCAGTTCATGAAACTGGTTTGGCGCCAGTGAAGTATGTTGATGCCACATTCTCATCAGGATATTATTGAACAGGAATGGCTGTGACAGTACTGCTGCAACTACCGGTATGCAGTCAAATCTGTTGATTGTCACTCAGGAACTGGTACACTTACAAAGCTGTTATAATGTCAGATCCCACTTGTAACTGTTACTGTATTGGATTTCTCTCCAGGCATGAACTTTCTGCTCCGAAAGATGGCAGGCTTTTCAAAGCCAGAGAATGTAATACAGGTTGACGACGATGGGACAATCTCCATTGCCACATCCAGTACCTTCATGAAGAACGAACAGCGCTTCAAGCTGAATGAAGAGTTTGAGGAGATCAACCATTTTACCAAGAAAAAGTTTAAGGTGCATTGCCCTTTAGTTGGTCATAATCACTGAGCGCTGAGAGATGTATGAAAGCAGAGACATACATAACAGTTTGTATGTCTCTGATGATAGCTTTTTAAAATGCATGTATTGACCCTCTGTGTGAAAGCAGCAGAGCGTTTTTTTTATGTATGTGTGTGTGTGTGTGTGTGGTGTGGTAGCTTTCTGTGGTAAGGTGCACTTATCCATTGCTTCCAAGAAGCTCAAGGTGCCACATGACTGTAGGATGATGCAATGAAAGCCCACTATGTGTGGGTGGGTGTGAGTTTCCAGAGCAATGCATGTGGCAGAATTTCTGAATGCTCTCCCTTGCTGAACTCCCCTTCAGGCGTACATATTGTTTTAAATGAGAAGAAGATAGTGTGTACATGCATGTGTATCTTTATTTTTATGGGTATTTGCATGTCCGCAGAATATGCCAATCTATGAAAATGGCAAGCTGCGCATCACACCCACTCCAGCTGAGCCTGTGGATACTCCTTACCCAGAATATGCAGAGCGCGAGCTCACAGAAGACGGAGAGATTCTTTTGGTATGTCGCATGGTGTGTTAAAAAGATAGATTTTAGCAAAGCAGTTTTGCTTGAGAATTTGATAAACTTTATGACCATCGCTCTAGTTCTGTCAAGCCTTTGTGGACTGATCAATTACAGGCATGTAAAAAGCAAAATCACATGTATACATGTATTGGTATATATTCGCTGTGCTGTTCTACTCTGTGTGTGTGTGGGGGTGTGTGTGTGGGGGGGGGGGGTAGGGGGGTAGAGAGAGATAGACACTCACCTCTGCTGCGTCTTGTAGACTAGGTATGTTAGTTGACTTCATATTTCTTGTATCCTAAGTAGATCATGGTGTCCACTACCCCACTTCTGTTACCATTTTCTTTTCTTTTCTGATTGTGTCTATGGAAATGAACCTTTCATTTAAAGCATGATCTTATAATTAAGCGTTTGTATAACAGAATTACTTGCTTTGCAGACTATAAAAGTTGGAGATGTGCTTTGCAAGCGCTACTTCAAGAGGGTGGAGACCTGAAAAGAAGTACAGCAAAAAGAGTTGGTGAACACTAATGGTAGTTGATTATAAATGCCATATTGCTTCTTTTCTTAGCAAATGCTTTTGTACAAACCTTTTCTCAGTAGCTGATGATCTGTTACAAGCCCCCAGCCCAGGTGCCTAATGTTGTCATGGAAATTTGGCACAACTGGATTTTATGACACGCATTTTAGATTTCTCCTGTGCTATTCTCAAATGGGGTTACCCCAAAATTCCACAACAACATTGATAATATTATGCTACTTTAAAATCCCATGTAAAGGACAGTAACATCTACATGTACCATTCAATGGTACTCTGACTAGTCATTTTTAAAAAAAAAAGAATATTATAGGTATTGAAAATGTATTTGTCAGAATTATAAAACTTGTTTGCGGCTGGTGTAAAGGCCTGTAACATCTACCATTCAATGGCACTCTGACTAGTCATTTTTAAGAAAAAGAATATTCGGTATTGAAAATGTATTTGTCAGAATTATAGAACTTGTTTGCGGCTGGGTCTGGGGTGACTTGGAAACTGCATTGAGCAGGTGCAGGTCAGTTGGGGTGTACAGGACATGGTGTTGATATGATCTCCATGATGGTTTCAGCAGTGAAGTTTTTTTAATATAGGAAGCTGTAATTTGCTCAGTTGGTATAGTTCACCAGCCAGGGGGTGCAAATGTATGCCAGTTATATGCAGGGGGAGCAAATGTACTCCAGCTCCCCACTCAGCGGGGCGATTGTATCCCGTCCTGCAGTCCGATCAGCTCTCGTGATAATGCAGAGCTATTTTCATCAAAAGGCTCGTTGCCGGAAAGTGAAACGGTTACAAATTACGACAGATACTATACACGCACATTTATTTTCACGAACTGATGGATGATTCATTTAATGGTTCCATTTAAGTTATTCATAAACGAAGTTACCTGTCACGTGACTTCAACTCCTGAGACCCATATCCAGGTTACGTTTGCACCCGATCCCGTGCAGCTGGTGTACATCCCCCCCCCCCCCCCCCCCCCCCCCCCCCCCCCCCCCCCCCCCCCCCCCCCCCGTGCAGCTGGTGTACATCCCCCCCCCCCCCCCCCCCCCCCCCCCCCCCCCCCCCCCCCCTGCGAATGACTGGTATATATTTGCACCCCCCTAACAGGCGAACTATACCATCTGAATGTAATTTCCAAACTCATGAAACCCTAAACTTTAAGTCTTTTTTAGACTGTCTGGTGCAAGATAAATGCCCACCATTATGAACAACCTTTACTGTGGAATACTCATGTGCTGTCAGGCATGGAAATTCACGAATATGGACTAGCAGCCTGTGATCGTAAACTGCTGTAAATTTTCAGTTTGAATGTTGACACTTCACTCTGTGGCATTAAATGTCTTGACAATTTGCTCGCGGTGTTTGGGACCAGTGTGCACTAATATGTCCTTCAATCATCATGCATGTACATGTATATTTTTAGTTGTATTTGCACTCAGATGTATTTTCACTTTCGTTCATAAAGGATGAGAAATTAACCTAGAGTTTCTTTTAGGTGACTAACTGGGCATGCATCAGTGTGCCTTGACCCTTTTCAGCAGACTGTATGTAAATGTTATTTGAAAGCAGCGTGTACCACAAATAAGAAATGATGCAGCACAGGCCTAGAGATGCTGCCCATAAACTTCAGAACACACATACAGCCTTCACAAAAAGTTAAGGACCACTTGCAAATATCATTCAACTTTTGTCGTGGTGGCATGCTGGTGTAGTGCTGAACATCGCTGAAACGGCGGCTTATGTAGGCAAACAGATGAGCACAGTTATAACCAGGGATGCATTCTTTGACCTGCATCTCATTTTTGCCGTGCAGAAAGCCCCAGGTATCGCTCACTGAACACTGAAACTCGGTCTAGTTTTGCCGAAATTGCAGATTTTCAAATGCGCCAAGCATGCTGTGTGACGCGCACGTGCCATCCACACAGTGGTCGCCATGTTCACTAAATACCCCCTTAACCTTGCTACCGAATTTTATGGGAAAAATCTTATTCGTTTATTTTTTCTGATTTATTGAAACTGTCATCCATTATGTTGATTGGTCCTTAACTTTTTGTGAAGACTGTAGTAGTAGTAAGTATAGATAGCCAGACCCCCTTTCTAAGGTTCAAGGTGTCTGCTGCCTGCCCAAGGGCTCACCCCCATCACCATGTCAAAATAACAATGATAAAACTGTTCAGTCCCGCCTCCCCCCCACCACCACCACACACACACATACCACTGGAGATTAATGATATAATTTGTTCAGCTGTGCACTGTAGTACAGCACATGTTTGTGAGAATGCTGAATGTCTTGCACAAGAGAAGTGCAATTATGTTTTTCTGCCAAAACGCACCTCCTTTTGTTTTTGCTTTGATGTTCTGTACATTTCTTTTTTGGTTGTGTTCGGTTTTCACTGCAGTATATTTTCCTTTTTTTCTAGTGTGTTGCTTGCATACATTTAAGCAATGTGTACTATTGTCATTTGTAATGAAAATGTAAGTGTCTTGTCACCATAACCCACAACTGTTCATATACATTTCAGATTTTGCTTTAATTGACTTGCAGAGTTAAGCTAAGAGCTATGCAACCCCTAATGTATGTATTGAACAGCTACATGAATAACCAGAAGCAAACTCTCTCTCTCTCTCTCTCTCTCTCTCTCTCTCTCTTGCACACATCGTATATTTGTTTATTTTAATTTGGATATGATTGTTAGATAGGATGCTATATTGAATAAAGTCAAGAGAGCGTGCCATGCATGGGTTGGTCGAAGTTAATCAATAACTGAGAAATACATACCTCTCTCTCTCTCTCTCTCTCTCTCTCTCTCTCTCTCTCTCTGTGCGCACCTAATCTTTTATCCATGTACAATAAAGTGTGGCAGTCATTTTCATTTTCTTTCTCTCACACTCTCTTTGATAAATGTTACACTCACAGTTACAAAATTAATGTACACAACAGTTACCATTATAATTACTGTATCTGAATGATCATGCTTATGAAGGACGGATGGCAGTGAAATGTACATCAGAATGATTACAATAATGTACATTTCATGCAGCACCGAGACGACAGTTTTTTACTTGGGCCGTCAGTCGGTCAACTGTTTGTTAGCTGTTCTGAAGCTCGGTCTGCTGAAGCTGTATCTGTGCTAATTAATGGATAATTGGCTTAAAAACAATAAAAAAAAAAAAAAAAAAAAAAAAAAAAACGACTGAAGCTAAAATTAATCCCATGGATGCCGGCGGCACTGACAACTGATGAGAAGCCGGTAATCGAAAGCGGCGGCCCCGGTTATCGTAAACAGCGATAACACAATCATTCTGATGATATTTCACGTCATGTGACGCAGTATGCAGCGCATCAACTCTCCGAACCGACTCTCGCAACCCACCTAACAACCCCCTGGCAGAGGGAGGTTCCGAAGGCTGAAGTCAGTGTTAGTTCCAGGGAAAGCTACATCTTATTGTCCATTCTGGTGACTATCTTTAGTCAATTCTCTAGTCACTAATCTCCGCCAACCAAAACTGATGTCATACTAATTCCCTAGATGTCAGACTTGTGTTTGAAGGATCAGATAAAGACTAGTCCAAACTCAGTGGAGACTTTCGGCTCTGGAAAGTCTTTCCAGAGAAAGTTCCAGAGGATTTGACGTTCACTGTGTGACAGTGGAAAGGTTGGTTGCTTGTTTTAGGGTTTAACGTCCTTTTCCGTCAATCAAGGATGATATCACATACTCACGAGGATAAAGCCAGGACAGTATTTCATGATTGGCGAAATATGACAAAAATGCCGGGGTTTCGCGGAAAAACTGTTTTGTCGCGAAAAAACAGCAGTTTTGTCATCTTTCGCCAATCATATTGAACTTTCAATGCTCGGGTCATTCGTGAGTTCGAGTTCCGGCTCGTGCCAAATATTTGGTCCTTGCCCCGTCTTTGATATCACCCATATCACCCTTTCGTGGTGGAAAAAGGCGTTAAACTCCGAACTGAGTTCTGCCCACCCACCCTCATGATTACCGGCTCTGACAGATCTACTAGTATATAAAGCACTTGAATCACACAGCTCCATAGGAAACAGTGCGCAGTCATCCTCCTTACTATGATTATCGCTGAATTCGTTTAACAGAAGCAATTATTTTTTACAGCAATTTCCGTGCAAGAGAACGTTCGACCACTGAGGAGGCCGTCTGTACACCAAGTTGGAAGAAATCATGGGAGTTCTCCCAACACGGGGCGCATACTTCGTCGTAGTGACGATGGCCGCGGTCCTATGGCCACAGCTAGAGGTGGGACTGGCAGCTAAGTGCACAAACGGGACGTTCTTACCTGATCAAGAGCACTGCCACCGCTTCGTCCGATGCGGCCTGAATGGAAAAACGTACAGCTTTTCTTGCGCCGACGGGCTGTACTTCAGCAAAGAGGTTGTCCATTGCCCACCATTATGCATTCCTCAATGTAGTCTGCGCTGTTCTTGTAATTTGCTATATTACTGCCATGCCGCTTGTTCTTTCCAAGAAGAGTAGGCCGGTGCTGTGGGTAACAGAAATATGTCGCACGCCGGCACCCGTGAATAGCAGGGTGGCGGTTTGCACATAAAGTAGCGCTTAGCAGCAGCATTTTTTTTTTGTGTGTGTGTGACTGCTTCGTTCTGTAGCTATGCGGCGCCTTGAGCGTCTCAAAAGAGACGGATATGTGCCGGGCCCTGAGGAGAAAACTGCCATACCATACCATACCATACTAAACCATACCATACCATACCATGAGGAGAAAACAGACATACCATACCATACCATACCATACCATGAGGAGAAAACTGCCATACCATACCATACCATACCATGAGGAGAAAACTGCCATACCATACCATACCATACATACCATACCAAAGATTAAGGGCAGTCAAATACCATCCATATTCAATTCAATTCAGTTCAGTTCAATTCAAAATACTTGATTGTCCTCCGCTGAGGTAATTCATTTGCTGCTCAGACGTCACACAGACTATAATAACAATTACCAGTCAATAAAACACGGGTTAGGAATACGTTTTCCAAAAGCCAATAATTATGTCTGAAGAAAACCTTATCTTCAGAATATACCCATCTCTGAGGTATGTCTGACTTCTTCCATTGAAGAGCTGTACCATGAAATTGCAAAATGGCCTGTGCCCTTCAGACCCATGGCGCCTAGGCCTTTAAATGACTAGCGGATGTACCCGGCTTTGCCCGGGCTGATGATGTGATCTAGGAAGTGCTCTCTGGTCTGCCTGTCTGGCAATAAATGGTAGAAACGGACGTTTAACTCAGATTTTTTAGGTTTTTTTTTTTTCCCCCGCCAGATTGTTTTCGGGGTACCCCTGAATACAGCCAGGGCTGATGATGTGGTCTGTCTTGTGAGGGTTTTCCGGTCTCCCTGTTTGGCGATACGTGGTGGAAAAAGGACGTTAAACTCCAATTTTCTCTGATATTTTTCTTCTGTCATAATGCTTTCGGGGTCCCCCTAAGTACAGCCACCAATTTTGGTCACAATGTGAGAACTGTAAATTGTGTTTTCTGGTTTCCCGGCTGAAACGAGGTGGAAAAGGCCGTTAAACTCTAATTTTCCCCAGATTTTTCCGCCACAATAATTCCGGGGTCCCCCTGAGTACAGCCACCAATTTTTACCTGGATGTGAGAACCCTAAAACCCTAATAAGACTTACACACACACACACACACACACACACATTGTTCATTCACATACATCGACGGCAGGCGAAGATTTTGTCAAATTAATTTGCTCTTTGATAATTATCACCGCACTTTCAAAATCTTACAAGGACATGCAAACCGACGTTATCCTTGTTGAAATTTTATCAGCTTGTCCTTACGCTCGCACCACACAGACACTGAGGTGCGACGTTCCGCAGAATGTAGACTGCTCCGGACGCGGTGGTTACAAGTTCGTGGGCTCCAACCACACGCAGAACATCCAGATGGGCATCTTCTGGGGAGTGCCGCTGCCCAAACCCCGATGCCAGCGAGTCTTCTGCACCATCATCCTGCAGAAAAAAGAGGCGAAGAAAGATCTTTTCTCAGCAGCGAACCTCGACCCCCGGATCTGTACGGACATCCTGGTGGCCAACTTCAAGTTGGATGCCAGAAGTCTCACGAGTCTTCAAATATCATGGGGTAAAAAGGGATCAGAGGCGACACCTAAAAACACTTCAGACTGGATACAGAATGAAATAAAAAAGCTCGTCAATATCAAGCAGGTGAGTTATGTTGTTGATGAAGTTGAAGCTGTTCTGTCGGTCGGTGGTCTAGCGGTTAAGAGACTTGTCACCAATGCGAGAGGTGGGAAGTTCGAGTCCCACTCGGGGCAAAGAATTTTTCCTTCTCGTATGTGGCACCGTTCATTCGGGCCGATCGTCGGGGGTTCTCTCCGGGTACTCCGGCTTCCTCCCCCTCTGCTTTGGAAATGTTCAGCCCACCAAATTTGAAAAATAAACGCAATTCTAAATTCCAAAATTTAAATAGCTGAGCTGACCCTTCGCACCACGTGATTGTAATGTGTTCATGTCCAGCGTGTGAGAGAATGCGTGTGATTCACGTGAGCGTGCGTGTTGGGTTCAGTTCGCGGCCCTTTGAGCCGATTCACGAAATTGGGTAAAGCGCCTATACAGTACTCATTATTATTATTATTATTATTATTATTTCCACAATTCCATCCCTCGTTGTTCAGAGTCACATTTGTCAATCAAACGGTTCCAACTTAATTTATCATCATTGATAGTACACCTCAAGCTGAGCAAGTTCCAACAAGTACATTGGCCTAAATATTGAACGCAAACTCTCTCTCAGCTGATAAAATTCGTGTTGTGAACGTGCAAATGAAGTGCCAGCAGCGTATACTTCGACTGCACCGGAGTATAATTAAATCTCTGCTCACATATTGCTGCACTTGTTTTGTTCCCTCCTTGTCTGTGACAAACAGGAACACGATTCTTCAAATCGCAAAAAAAAAAGTGCCCCAAAATGACCGGTCTTCCAGTCCCATGTCTGTCTGACCTGGTTTAGAATACCATGGTAGGAAGTGCGGTGGCTGACTCATCAGTTCATTCACACCCGATAAACTCCTGTTTTGAACTGCTCCCCTCTAGCAAGAGGTATCGATGTACGACGAGCAGGACAAACAGTTTCGTTCCAAAAGGCCATTATTACCATGAAAGTTTGTAAGTTGTATAAGTCTTAGTCTCCCGTATTGTGCTGTAAATTTTGTTGTGCCGCGAAATCACAGCATCAAATATCTGTGAAACATTTGCAGAGGTGCATTCCTTTGACCTGACTTGACATGGCTTGACTATTTTCCTTTGCAAATAAAAGCGACACAAAAGGGACAGAAACCACTTAACTTTGACAAAGGACGGCACAGGTCGACGTTTCGGCTTACGCCTTCTTCAGGACATAAACAAATGGGACATAACTTCAACAAACAAGCAAAAGGTAACTCTGCGGACGTACTGACATACACGGCGCGGGAAAAAAAAAAAAAAAAAAAAAAGGGGTGGGCGAGAAAAGGACCAGAAAAAAATAGCAAAATTATCACAACACCATTGGTCTTCTGTCACCTAAGGATGGGTGTTGTGATAATTTGCTATTTTTTTCTGGTCCTTTTCTCGCCCACCCCTTTTTTTTTTTTTTTTTTTTTTCCCGCGCCGTGTATGTCAGTACGTCCGCAGAGTTACCTTTTGCTTGTTTGTTGAAGTTATGTCCCATTTGTTTATGTCCTGAAGAAGGCGTAAGCCGAAACGTCGACCTGTGCCGTCCTTTGTCAAAGTTAAGTGGTTTCTGTCCCTTTTGTGTCGCTTTTATTTGCTTAACTTGTAACCACTTCGCAGTCATTACCGTTTCCGTTTCTATTTTCCTTTGTCTTTTTGTATGCCAAGAACTTCTACCCACCTACCCTCACTCCCCTTCCTATCGTCTTTCGGTACCGCTTCCATCGGCGCCGTATACGTGTAGTACGGTGATGGACTAGCAGTGCTGGGGGTCGTAAGTTCGATTCTTGGGCTGGAGGTCAGAGAAAATCGTGTTGACTGTTTCTTTATTTCCCCGACTAGGAAACAACTGTGCGTTTTATGTCACCTGTTTTCATGATGTTATTCACATTCTTGTTCTGAACCACTGGCCTAAACGGAAAACAAACCATTTGAGTTGTGAGTATTGAGCCTTGGGCCTAGTAGTGTAGGAAACTGCGATTACGCGTAGGGAAAATGCGTGAAACCCTAGCGACAAATCAGCTGGCCGTAGAGGATGTCCAATACAACGTTTACAGTTCCGCTGTGTAAACTACTACAGGTCTACACAGACGTGAAGGTTCTGGCAGCGATAGGTCACTGGGAGAAAGATGGTGAACTGGCGAAGATGATGAGGGAGCAGCAGGAAGCGAAGACCCTTCGTAAGGGCCCTTACCAGGTTTCTCCGCACTCATAACTTGGACGGCCTCACCATCCACTGGACTCCTCCAGAACAACCGAAGAGACATCTCGCCAGGTATTCCTAGAATCAAGTGCTGTGCAAAGTCAATGGCGCGTATAAATTCGGCCCTTCCACTAAAAGAAAGTAGTTGTTCTTTGTTTTCATTTTAGGGTGACATTTCCGGTGATATTTCGTTATATTTCCTGTCTTATTTTTCATTGTTCTGATTTTTATCAGACAATAACGTTATATTGAACTGAACTGGACTGGATCGAATTGAATTGATTTGAATGTTCTTACTTGACTGCATGGACGGAGACATTACGCAGAGCCCTATCTTGTTGTTACATATTGTGATGTATTCTCTTTCAAAGATCTGGTTCATAAATTATGCTTGTGCAAGGGGTGTTTAAAAAAAAAAACCCCAAAAAAACCCCTTAATCCAGATACCACAAAAGTAATAGCGTGAGAGAGTGAGTACTGCATGGGGTAGTACAACAGGTTGCCACTTGCCGTCCACAGAGATATCTCAAGCCTTGTGAGAGAGGTCGCGAAAGCATTCCTCGTAGAAGCCAAGAGGTCGAAAAAAACCCGGCTTATCCTCGGCCTCGACATCCCGGCAGATGAGAATCAGATCAATGCTGGGTTCTTGGCCAGCTCCATCTCCATGCTGGACGTTGCCTTCCTCAAGGTTTCACTGTTAATCTTCTCTTTGTTTTGTTACCCCATTGATTGGAAATTCGGGTTGACACTCCCCCCCCCCCACCCTTCCTCCCCTACCCCCGGGGTGCGCCGTCAGAGTTCAGTGCCATTCATTTTTTTTTCTCCCCATGAATATTGTGTAACTGTTTTTCATTCCGCGGCCCCTCCCGTTTGGAATGTAACATGCACACTTAAAAAAAAAAAAAAACCTACTTTATTATCCCTTTCGGGAAATTCGGGATGCTTCCCCCGGGGGAAGCGCGTCGCCGCGGTGCAGCGCCACCCAATACCTATCCTTTTTTTTTCTTGCTTTCTTTTTTTAACTTTTTTTAAAAACAATTTTGCAATTTTGCTGGGGGAGGAAAGCCGGATAACCCGGAGAGAAACCCCCGATGAGCAGCCCGGCAGCCAGGAAAAACCGGTATCACATATCACAAGCTCGACCTGGGATGGAACCCACGCTTCATCGCCATGACATTGGTGACGGCCGTTCAGACCACCACAATTAGACCTCCACTCGCCCCACTTGATACTATGCGTGCGTGCGTGTGTGCGTGCGTGTGTGTATATGCGAGACAGGCACCGTAACGAGTCTGCTCGTAAATTTGATTTGATCGGGGTAGGGGGGGGGGGAGAAAAGAATCCCACCAAATTCCTGCCCACCGTGGATTGGGATCTACGCTTCAGGATCCGTAGCGGCCTCAAACTCCATAGCGGACCTCTTAACCACTTGGCCAAATCCCCTGTCCATCAGGTCCATCAGATGAACGTCAAGTGGACCTGGGAAAAAGAAAGTCTGCTTTATCGCAGACCCATCGGCCTGTGGAACGCGGACAAGGCCGTGCGGAAATGGGCAGAACTTCGGTTGGAGGCGTCCAAGATCATGCTAGATCTCGAGCTTGCAATGAACAGGTGAGGAGGGGGGGGGGGTGGAGGAGGCGGGGGGGGGGGTGATAAGGTTTGTTTGTTTGGTTGGTTGGTTGTTGTTGTTGTTGTTGCCGTTTCACCTTTTCGTCATCTCCAGTGGCATTCCTTCCAGACCAGTGGTGGAATCCACGGAGAGCTCGGAAGCTGGCTCAATTTTCATTATGCGATCATAGGTTGAGCAGTTCATTTTTTATGTATAAAAAAGTCAAGTCCGTGTTTCTTCACTGAAACTGCTGGAGTTTCTCCAGTTTCAGGGCTTCAGGTCCAGGAATGAACAGTGTTGAGGGGGCGGCGTGCGCAGTCACAATAGAATTAATTCAATTCAATTCAATTCAATTCAATAAATCTTCATTATCCCCTTAGGGGAATTTAGGGTGTGGTGATCATAAAAAAAACAAGGAGGAACGGCCCCGTCCTACAAAGTTGTTTCTCCAAATTTCATTTTATTTTGTCTGTTTTGTGTTATGTTGTGCCGGTTCTCCCCTCTCCATGTTCTACCAATGACACTAGATCCTCTACGACCTCGACCGATTAGTCACGTGACTGGGGTGGGGCCGGTGGGGGGAGAGCGAGAGAGAGAGAGAGAGTGGGTGGGTGGGTGTTTAGGAGTTTAACGCCTTTTCCACCACGTAAGGGTGATATCAAAGACGGGGCAACGAGAGAAAGGCCAGCACAAATATTTGGCCCAAGCCGGGATTCGAACTCTCGACCCGAGCATTGAAAGTCCAACGCTCTACCATTCGGCTCCCCTGGCTCCCCAGAGAGAGACGTCAGTTTCGTGAACATTTGACGTCAGCCTCAGGCAGGTCGTCATACACAGACGGAGAGATGACGTCAGTTCCGCGAACTAAACATTTTGACGTCAGCCTCTAGCACTGCGATCGTCTGAGGAAGCTTGTTTATGTCTTGTGATTTCCCTGTTGGCTTTGTGGCTTCCCCGATTGAATTATTTTTCACATGAAATCTGGAAGATCTAGAGGGCTGGTGAAATGTCGGAGGGCAGTGACGATACTTGCTTATTTTGTCTGGGAACTAAGCGTTTGACGTCAGCTTCACACTGGTGGTATGACAGATGATGCTTGTGCATGTCTTGTAATTTCCCTGTTGCTTTTGTGACTTCCCTGGCTGAATTAATTTTTACATAAAATCTGGAAGATCTAGAGGGCTGGTGAAACATGGACTAGAATACCTTGTATTGTACTTATGAAATCGAAAATTTGGAACTCTTTTGACCGGTGCTTTTCGCAGAAACTTGAAAAAGTTATGTTTATCTAAAAGTTCAGTTATTCTAAATGCTAAAGCTATAATAGTGCAGTAGTTCCTGCCATATGTGCAGTTGTCACACTAGACAAAAACGCCGGGATGATAAGTAATTTGCAGTAGTCTTTTCATGATCTTATGTGCAAACCACCCCTACCTCGAAAATATTTTTTTTACACAAAACCAGTCAGAGCTACAGAGCTGTAGCACGAATACAGGCAGTGTGATTGGGTGAACTTCCAAAGTCTAGAAAATGAAGGAATTTGAACAACTTTTTCGAAAAAATTCGTAACACGACCGATTTTTTAAAATCGGCGATAACTCTTCTGAAAATGCGGCAGGCTAAAAATCGTGAAAGGTAGGTCTGGAGAAGGTGATTTCCCATTTTATCTCAAAGTAAAAAGGCCTCCATCGAGGTGGTTTAGGAGATAGCCATCATTACATCCGCCCACACACACACACACACACACACACACACACACACACACACACACACACACACACACACACACAAACACACGTCTCACAACTCCCGCCAAAAAGAACGCAGCAGCATAGTGTGCACGTCAAGTGTCTATGACGCAGGTTTCGTTACGTCACTATGTGCGTGAAAGTATTATTGTGTGGAGAAACGTCACAGTCTTGTTTTGTATCACTGAAACTTGCTGCTGCGCGCAGCAAAATCTGCCCCGTCTCATAAAGTTGTTTCTCTATAGAGAAACAACTTAAAAACAGTACATTAAAATCACTCAAACAAAATAATCAATAAGCAAACCATACAAGAGTATAAAATTAGATATAACACATTAAATCCTATAAATATACACCTTAAAATATTTCTTAAATATCACGTCAGTACCATCACATCTAAGCTTTAAAAACCCACCCACGCCCGCACGCGCGCGCGCGCACACACACACACACACACACACACACACACCGACACGCACGCACGCACGCACCAACCTGATCAGCTAACAGCCGTAGGCATGGCACCCTAGATACCACACTGATTTGATTGGAGATCGCCTTTGACCTTCTTTTTCCACAGACGCTACATTACCGAAGCCCAGTCGACAACCGAAGACTTTCCTAAGCCGTATTACAATACATGCCAGCTTGAGCTTGGCCGTTCTGAGGGCAGAGACATGGTCTTCGGACCAGGCTACACTTTTGCTGCTTTGGGTGATAACGGCCAGTTCGTAGACGCACAAGAGAACTCGGATAGCCTCATACAGAAGGTCAGCTTTGCCATTTCCTACGGCATGGGAGGCATCCATTTCGTCGACCTCAACTATGATGATTATAAAGGTACTTGTTGTACTGACTGGTAAACTAGCGATTTGTGTGTGTGTGTGTGTGTGTGTGTGTGTGTGTGTGTGTGTGTGTGTGGTGTGTGTGTGTGTGTGTGTGTGTGTTGGGGGTGGGGGGGGTGCATAATCTCCTCCAATTCTTCCGATGATTTTACATGAATTTGAGGAATGCCGGTGTTTGTCATTTTTGGCGATTATTTCGGGAACTTAACATGTCAAGGGACTGAGTAGCTTTTGTTGCACGGTATTGTCGTCCCCACCCATTTCCTCCCACCCACGACCCCGCCCTCCTAGTCTGCCTACATATCGCGAGCAAGCAAACCGTGAGAAGTTGTAACTGTGTAGGCTCATGACACAGGGGATAACTTTTTTCTTCCAGCAAACATGGAGAACAGTTGAAAAATACGCCGCGGCACAACTGTATGCAAAGGCATGTTGTAGCCGCATGTCGCACGAGAAACACGGAAAAACACCATGTTCGCTGTATATTCGGACTAAAAACGCTCCCGTGAAACTGTGTCATGTGTCTAATTTGTACTCAGAACGATCTGTGAGCCTAGATTTGTTGGAACATGGGCCTTTAATAGAGTCGTCTCGCATTTATCCTCTTTAAAGTGATGTTAGCAGAGGGATGATGGTTAATCTGTGTGGTAAGTGCTTTCTGGTCTCCCTGTTTGGTGGTATATTGTGGAAAAGGACGTTAAACTCTTTTTTTTTTGTCAGCCAGATTGTATTCCTCCCTCCCTCCCCCACCCCATCCCACCCCCGACCTCTCCTTCCCCCGCCCTCGGGTACAGCTTGGGCAGATGATCTGATATGTCAAGTAAGTGTTTGATGGTCTCCCTGTTTGGCGATACGTGGTGGAAAAGGACGTTAAACTCTAATTTTCCCAGATTATTTCCCCACCTTATTGTTTACGCCCCCCCCCCCCCCCCCCCCGCCGAGTATAGCCACCAATTTTGATCGTGATGTGAGAACTCGAAATTGTGCTACCTGGTCTCCCTGTCTGGCGATACCTGGTGGGAAAGTGCGTTAAAATCAGATTTTCCGAGATTTTTTTCTACCAAACCTCGTGACCCCCCCCCCCCCATCCCCACCAATCTCCTGCCCCCCTAGCCCCCCCCCCCCCCCCGACCCCCCTCCCACCCCCACACACATTATTCCTGAGTGCAGATAGGGCTGACGATATGATCTGTCCAGTAAGTGTTTTATGGCCTCCCTGTCTGGCAAAACGCGGTGGAAAATGACTTAATCTCAATTTTCTCGGACTTTTTTCCCGCCACAATGATTTTTGGGACCCCCTGAGTACAGCCACCAATTCGGATTGCGATGTGAGACTTCCAATTTATGTTTTATAGGACTTACACAGACAGACAGAGAGACAGACGGACGGACACTTAAAAAAAAAAAAAAAAGAGATTTATCTTATTTTATTTTATTTCGATAACAGGGCGTTGTTTGAAATCTAAGAAGCCGCCCTACGACCAGTTTGTGAAATTCCCACTGGCCATTGCTGCAGTTGAGGCATGTGCAGTGACCCAGCAAGGAAACGCATCAGAATTTCCAGCCACGTCCACGGGCCTTCCCCAGGCCATACGGCGGGATTTCACCGGGTGCCGGATCATGTACTGCATGTATCGGAACAGATTTAAAAAGGTGACGCCCAAGAATACACTGCACCCAGAGGACATCGATGCGACCTACTGCACCCATTTGATGTTTGGGTTTTTCCACCTCAGAAATGACACACCGAGCTCCGAGATCGGCATTCACCCGTCGTCGGAAAAAGACTTCGAGGTAGTAGAATCAGTCTCGGCTTCATACTGTGGCAGCCCTATGTTTGTCTGTCTGTCTGTCTGTCTGTCTGTCTCCCCCTCTCCCTTTTCTTGGTCTTTTATCTTTGCACCTACATCTTTTTATCCTTAAAATATACATGTACTTAAAGTGCAGTTCTCTCTCCCTCTCTCTCTCTCTCTCTCTCTCTCAGTCAGTCAGTCTGTCTCTCTCTGTTTCTCGTTTAACTTAATTAAGAGAGATTAAAATTTGCCTTTACTAAAAACACCCAAAGTACCTAAAAAAAACAACAACAACAACAACAACACACACACACACACACACACACACACACACACACACACACACACACACACACACACACACACACACACACACACACACTTAAACTGGATCGAATCCAAACGCCAAAAATCATTGAGAGAGAGAGAGGTGAATACATTTAACAATTCTGACGATGCTGATCTGAATCCAGACCATTGAGAAGCTGGTGCGGCTGAAGGAAGACTACCCGTACCTGGCCATCATGCTTGGGCTGCTGGACATCGAGCAAGCAAACGAGGGACCACTATTAATCCACATAGAGACAGTGTCCAACTCGTACACAAAGCAGGAAAGAATCGCCCTGGAGGCAGCAGTTCTCCTCCGCCAGCTCAATTTAGATGGCCTAGACTTGGATTGGTTGTTCCCGACTCAGAAGGTCAATGGTTCAGGGTGAGTGCGGTTTTCCTACTGTACACTTTGCCAGTTTCCTTGCACTCTATGTGTTGTTATATAATACTCTGTCTGTAGAGGGGAGCCGGGGTGGTCGAATGGTAGAGCGTTGGACTTCTAATGCTCGGGTCGTGAGTTCGATCCCGGTTGGGGCCAAATATTGTGCTGGCTTTTTCATCGTTGCCCCGTTTGATATCACCCTATGTGGTGGAAAAGGACGTTAAACCCCTAAACACCCACCCACCCACCCTCTGTCTGTAGGGGGGGGGGGGGTAGGCGTTTATACTGAGGTGGGCGAGTGCATTGCCGGCGAGGAATCTCTAACCTAACAACTGACAGGGGCGCCGGAAGATGTTGGGGGGAGGGGGGGGGGGCAGAATCTCAGAGGAGGGAAACGCCAGAGCCAGTGAAAGGAAGGACGTTGCCCGGAGAGAGTGAAAAGCGTGGGGGTGGGGGGGGGGGGGCGGCGCGGCGTTCAGATGCTGCACTGACAAAAACCTTTCCGAACCAGTGAGCCAGTCAAAGGAAGGACGTTGCCCGAAGAAAGTGGAAAGCGGTGGTGGGGGGGGGGGGGAGGGGCCTTCAGATGCTGCGCAGACAAAAACCTTTACGAACCAGGAAGCCAGTGACAGGAAGGACGTTGCCCAAAGAAAGTGAAAAGCGGGGGGGGGGGGGGGGGGGGGGGGGGGGGGGGGGGGGGGGGGGGGGTTAGTGATTATTAGACGACTTTCTGCCAAGTCGTTTGATATTTTCATGCAACGGCTAAAATGAGTTCTCTGTTGGGTGGGATGAGGGAGAGAGCAGGAAGAGGGGTAGGGGGAGGGGGGGTAGGGGAAGGGGGGGGGCAAAACCATGGCTTTGCCCCCCCCCCCCCTCTTGCCATAGTCGCCTGATTTTCCAGGGGGGGGGGGGGGGGGCAAAAAGATACTCTTGCCCCCCCTGCTTGGGTACAGGGGGGGGGGGCAGCTGCCCCCCCCCCTGCCTCCCCGGTTCCGGCGCTCCCCTGTGTCTGAGATTTGACTGTGTTGAACAGATTTCCTCACTTCTTGCAAACAATCCGCTCGGTGTTCGCGGAAGAGGCAGAAAGGAGCGGCAGGATTCGTTTGCAGTTAGCGACGGCCGTTTATGGTCACGCGATCGAATACTTCACAGGCTTGCAACAGATCTCAGCGGCCGTTGACATCTTCCGCTTGGACACGACTAGGATGAACTACATGGTCCGCGGAACTCCAAAGAACTTATCCCAGGAGCAAGACTACATGTTACGACAGCCGGATATTGAGGCGGCTTTGAAGCATATTAAAAAAGCGAAAGTGAGGTCGACAAACGTGGTATTGTCTCTATCCTTTGAAGCCCGAGCTTACACTTATATACCTAATCGCGACTTCTTGCAACTGAATGGATATCACCAACTGCCGCAAACCAAGACTAACGGATGGGCGGCCTACTACGAGATCTGCCCGTTAAAAGATGAGCCCGGCGTCACAGATAACATCGACATGGAAAAGGGAGGCCAGTTTCTGACGTACGAAGAAAAAGGCAAGAACATCTACATTCGTTACCAGGACGAGACCTTGATCCGCACAAAGACGAACATGATCATGGACAAAGGGTTCGCCGGCTGTTTTATACCCAACCTGGCAGCAGACGATTACACCGGCGAGGGCTGCAACCACGGGGCCTTCCCCCTTCTCACCGCTGCCGGTAGCGGATGTGCCCAGTTCGAGAGAGACCATCAGGCCACAGAATCTCCGATCGCCATCCTAGGCAAAGAACTAGCGGCTACGCCCACGGCGGGATGCGTTTATGTCGTGTGTTACTACAACAACGACGCTCGACAGCGACCCGGGAAGGGCAAAATGTTGCCGAAAGACATTGACCCCACTCTGTGCACGCACCTGATCTTCAGCCACGCTGTCCTGGACGGCGCCAGGGTTACAGCCAGTCTTCCGGAAGACGTCGGTCCGGAGGGTACTTACAATGAGTTCATCAAACTGAAGAGGCGCAATAATGCTGCTAAGATGCTGTTGTCTATCCGAGGCACGCGCTCATCGACCTATTCAAAACTCGCCTCAGGGCCGAAGGGCTTCACGGACTTCGTGTCGAACGCTGTGAAGTTTACCAAGGAGAAGGGTTTTGACGGGATTGAGATTGACTGGGAAGTGAAACGTCCAGAAGAAGTCAAGAAGTCGGACAGAGATGCATTTTCTTCACTCATGGTCATGCTGAACACCACGCTAAAAACCCAAGGCCTTCTGCTTGCAGTCAAGCTTTCGGGTGACCTAGGCGTCATAGAGAGACTGTATGACGGTACCGTGGTAGGGAATGTCGCTGACCTGCTGATGATGAACACTTACTCGTGGTATCATTGGCAGAGGAACGTCTTTCACTACAGCCCTATATTTCGACGTCAGACAGGCGTTGCTGCTCAAGCTACGGTGAACATCACGGTAGACGCAGTAGTAACGACTATGTTGATAAGCAAACGCTTCCCGCAGGAAAAGCTTGTGGTCGGAATCGGTCTGTTCGGCAAAACCTTTACCCTGACCAAAAGAGATTTTAACGAGCCGGGCGATGAATCGTCCTCACCGGGCTTCAGCTACAACTTCACGCAGCAGGCCAGTTGCCTAACTGTCTTCATTGTGTGTGTGTGTGTGTGTGTGTGTGTGTGTGTGTGTGTGTGTGTGTGTGTATGTGTGTGTGTGTGTGTGTGTGTGTGTGTGTGTGTGTGTTGTGTTGTGTGTGTGTGGGAGGGGGTGGGGGAGGCGTGGTGCGATAGGTATTGTGGGGAGGGAGCTAAATGATGTTTTGTTGTGGTTCTTGTTGCTGATGGTGGAGTTTTTGTTTGTTTGATGCAAGTAGTCACGACAGGGTAAAACTGAGATGGAAGGCAAGCGTTCATAACGATATAATGTTACATGTATAATTGTCGACACTAATGACAAGCATGTCTTTCATTGGCAAACGATCAGAAGTACATGTGTGTGTGTGTGTGTGTGTGTGTGTGTGTGGTGTGTGTGTGTGTGTGTGTGTGTGTGTGCGTGCGTGCGTGTTGGGTGTGTGTTGGGTATCTCTTATTATTAAAATATCGTGTCACACACACACACACACACACACACACACACACACACACACACACACACACACACACACACACCGTCTTCCCCTCTTTTTCAACGTGTTTCTCATAAATCATCATACAGCTAGGTACCGTCGCCGCCTTCGAGTGGTGCGAAGTGAAGAAGAAAGGGGCGAAGGTGAAGTTCATCGACGAGCAACTTGTTCCTTACATGGTGTACGATAACCAGTGGATTGGCATCGAGAACGAACTCAGCATCAAGCAGAAGGTGCGATACAGCAAGCTATATCGACTGGGCGGCGTATCCATTTTCTCCGTGGACGCTGACGATTTCAGGGGTAGTTTCTGCGGGTCGGAGCCGTTCCCTCTTCTCAGGGCCGTCAAGAGGGAGTGCAGCGTCATAGGGGGCGCCAGTGTGGCGCTGTCGAAAGCTGCTATACGCAAACAGGAGGAGAGTGTAGGTATATTAATGATAATGGATTACACTTACATTATCGTACTTCTCGTAGAGTGACTGAGTGCGCATACTCCCGCACTCATTCCAACAAATATGCACACACACACACACACACACACACACACACACACACACACACACACACACACACACACAGAGAGAGAGAGAGAGAGAGAGAGAGAGAGAGAGAGAGCAGCTGAATCTAGAGGAAGAATACGGTAATGACCTAGTCGAAAGCCAGCCGGAACAGACACGTTTTCAAGTCAGACTTGAAACGATCTACGTCCGCCAAGTCTTTTAGACGTGCAGGAAGTGCGTTCCAGAATGATGGGGCAACGAAGCTAAATGCACGTTCGCCTACTGTCTTGAGGTTTCGGTGAGGAACTTTCAAGTTTTTCAATGGAAGAACGAAGAGTGCATGCTGTTTCGTGGACTGTGAGAGAATTTGTAAGGTATCATAACAACTCTAGCAAGTTCTGTTACAACGCGTATCAACCATGTACCAGAAAAATCCAAGGCACTTCGAAATCATTAGCACTACTTCTTTTATTTAGCATTATTATCTCAGGCGTTCGCTTTTGCGTTTAGCCTTCTGTTGTCTCAGTGACATGGTGTGAGATCCTGAAATTGTTCATGTGTATGAGTCGCACAATTTTAGACATGAGCAAAACAGCTCACGGAACCATTAATATTTTGTGTGTCGGATGGTGTGCCTTTAAAATCGTCTTGGTACTTCCTTGATTTACTGTACTGACACGTGCTTCTTCCCAGCGCTCCTATAGTTGTTTGTATTTTTCCCAGAGAAGAGATGACATAAAGCGTGTGTGCTACCTGAGCACAGAGAATCTTGAGCGCAGCCGCCCAACCCAGTTCGACGCCACATACATTCCCTTCGGGATCTGCAACCACTACATCATCGATAGCCTGACTTTCGAGGTCTGTTCGCGAGTCAACGTGCATGTGTGTGTGTGTGTGTGTGTGTGTGTGTGTGTGTGTGTGTGTGTGTGTGTGTGTGTGCACTGGTCGCGTCTTGAACTAAAACTATCACTCGGAATCTATTTGCTTCCCCGCCACTATTTTCAGTCCTACTTCTCACCTGCTCTCCCCAAAGCAGAAACAAAAAGCAGCCTGACAAGAACGACAAACAAACAAACAAACAAAAAACAAAGTAAGAATAATTTTAATACAGTCAGACGCTCTTCAGTTCCGGATCTTCTCCGCCGGTGTTAGGAATGAAGTGGACCAACACAAATCTAGGCGATGACAACAGATGAACCCAAGACTGAAAATGTTTTTTGTTTTTTTTCCCCTACTCATCACGGGCCAAATTGTTTCGTTAGAATGACGGGGCCATGTCTGGACTGACCCCGACCACTCTGAACGCTATCCGTACTTTGAAACTGTTGCTTCTTGAAGACGCCTATATCAAGATCTCCTTCAGCATCAAAGCATCCAGCGAGACCAGTTTCCGTGAGGTAGCCAGGTCAGTCTTTTGATTGCTTCTTTATATTTATTTATTTATTTTTTGTGAGGGGGGGGGGGCTGGGAGGGGGGGGGGTATGTTTTGGGGGACATAATTATTACCGATCACTCGGAAGTTCCAAACTCTCGGAAATCTAAAGGCTGCATCTCGTGGTCGTTGATCGACGAGAGCAAAAGCTCGATATTTCGCTCAGCGGGGTTTGGGGACAAACGCTCGATTTTCACCTTGGGGAGGGGGGGGGGGGAGCGGAATTGCAGTTACGCATTCTTGTTGAGCCGTTGTTGTTAAAAAGTGGTACGCAGGCGATGTAGCGCTGTACCAGGCAGCGACGCCCCTGGCAAGTCCGGGACTGCTCTCCACCCCCCACCTCCAGCCCCAGCCCCCCATATACAGTGCCTCCCATTTGTTTTCCAGTCCTGGCCCCTCACGGTTGAAATGTGATCTTGCATGTGTACACTTGATACGTCCATTCATACATGCGTGTGTACACGAAGGCAAGAAAGACACCAAAAAAACGGGTCTGCAGGCGAATTTCCACTCAGTTTCGTAAGGGCATGTGTCCAGCCAATTTCTTGCCTGAAAGTGGATCAGAACGCTATACCCTCAAAATACGCAAGGCTGGTGTGTTAACCACTGGACCAAACTCCCCGTGCGACAGCATAGTACTAGTCGGGCACGTTTTGTTGTACGTATGCAGCTCAGCAGACAAGCGCCGACGCCTGTTCGAGACTCTCATGACGATTTTTCGGTCGCAAAACTTATACGGGGTGGACATTCAATGGACGGACGTCGAAGCAAGCGACGCCAGCACGTACGTGGATTTCATCCGGTTACTTCACAAGACTCTCCGGGATAACGAGAAGACCTTCACTTACCGCTCCGGAGACAAGTTCCAGCTCAGCCTTGCCGTGGGCAAGAAACCAGTGAAGGTAACTCCTAGAAAATGGGACGGGATGAGTTTACAGACGTAGGGTGAACTTCAGCCGAGATACCAAGTTCTCCCAGCCTTAGGACTAAACCGGAAAAATCACGTGCAGCACAAGTTAGGAACAGTGTGCAGGCGTAGGCTACTCAGTTCTGAGGTATGGAACGTGCCAGTGTCGTAGAGCTTTCTCCATCTCATTATAAGTACATGTATTAATATTACAAGTATATATTACGTGAGATGATCCGAGCTGGATATTTCACACGCTCGTACACAAAAGCTTTGGAAGGGTTTGGTTGGTTGGTTGGCTGAGGGTTTACGTCTTTCTTCCACCACATAAGGTTTATATCAAAGACGAGGTAAAATATTTGACCCCAGCCGGGACTCGAAGTCACGACCCGAGCATGGAAAGTCCACTATCGCTCTAACAGATCGTCTTCCCGAGTGTGGAACATGGACGACACCATATACAGACAATTTTATTGCAAAATCACAGAGGAATTCTTCCTTACAAGCACTGTGGTTCGTGTTAAGGGCGTCAATTACACGCTGATCGAGCCGGTGGTCGATTTTGTCAACGTGTTTTCCTTCGACTATGCGCCTGGCTGGGACAACCTGAGTCACAACAACCTGATGGAGGACTTCAAGGCGTCCGTCAGCGACTTCCTTAAAGCTGGCGTGATCAAGAAAAAGCTAATTCCGGGATTGCCACTGTACGCCAAGGTATTGTCCAGCGTGAGCTGAGGGAGGGGGGATGCGCGGGGGGGGGGGGGGGGTTAATGGTTTAACGTCTTTTTTTTCCCAGCGCATATGGGCGATATCATAGACGGGCCGGGCCAGCATGACAATTAATATTTGGCTCCAGCCGGGAATCGAACTCACGACCCGAGCATTGAAAGTCCATTCCTCTGCCGCTATAATTATGTGGACTGATGATGACGAGGATCTCTTGTAACATACGGGGGGAAAAATCTTTGCGCAGGTGCGTGATGCTCTGAGAGGTGGGGGTGTGAATAGGGTGGCGTTTGGGATGTTACGGGGATTTTTTTTTTAATTTTAGGTCTTTAAAGGTGTCCTTTCCAAGATCACTAGTCTTCATGGAAGACATTTTAAGAGCTGCGTACGTGAGTGCGCATAATTATGCGCTAAAAAAAAAAAACAAAAAAAAAAACAACCACAAAACTTGATGATCATGACAGATCTTTTTTTAACAGCGTTTTGTGTCTGATAAAATTATTCTTGTAGGTAAGTAAATTGTGGTAGTGCATCTATGAAATCCAGGGCGGTCGGCATGGTCTACTCGGCTGGTCCACTGTTCTCGCATTTCGTTCAATCCTGGGCGGGAGTAAACAGTTACTGTGCTTACTCCAAACCGTACGCCCTGACTGTCTGAACTGACTGGACCTGTTTGTGTAAACTGTCCATCAAAATCAAGGAAACCTCATATGTAGCCGATCTTGCAGTATGATCTGACTGGATTGAACAGTGTTCAGCTGGACTGTTTGGTTAGAGTAGCAGTCCCTTTCCCCATAACCTGCTCACGAAAACACGTTTCAGGTGTTTCACTGACCTCCGTGTGTTAAGTGTTTAAGTCCTGGAAGAAACGTCTCATTTAAACCCGGTAGACTTTTAGTATACCTGTTTTATTGCATGCTCTTTTATTTATTTATTTATTTATGGCCTGGCAGAGAGGGATCCCGCTTAGCCGCGAAATCGTCTTTGGAGCTTGCGCGGCGTAAGGCCCTAACTAACTTCCTAACTAACTAACTGTTTCAGGTGTACTACCTAACAGACCCAGCCTTGCACAACGTTAACAACCCAGGTGTCAAGGGTCCTCTTGGAGTGTCGACCAAGACGCCAGGCCGCTGGACGTACTACGAGCTCTGCTACCAGATCCAGGCAGACAAGCACAAAGGCTTCAAGATCTCTGGCTACACGGATGACGGAAAGCCCATGGCCGGGGCCTCGTCTGTCTACTACAACAAGAAGTTGTGGGCGTCCTACGATAGCCGAAACAAGATTCAGGACAAGGTACAATGGATCGTGAAGGAAGGTCTGCCCGGCTACACGCTCTACACGATCGATGGCGATGTTTTTCTGCAGGTATGCAGCACGACCACATAATAGGTCTGGGCTACCTGCTCTCATTCAGTTGTCAGAAATGTCCAGTGCACAGCATCCTTATCTATATGTTGACGCAGAAATCTTTCTTAACCGCGAGTCAGGTCCTTTCCAGGGTTTGAAGCCCGTGGCGTTGCAAGAGTCATGATTCTGATTAAATCAAGGTCCCTTATAGGTTTGTTTGTTGTTGTTTTTTTTGTTGTTTTTTTAAACTATCTTTCCTTTCAAAACCTCTCCCTAAGCGCCGTGAGCACTCAGTTGGAGCCGTGCGCTATATCAAGTCTCCATCATCATCATCATCACCTTATAAAGCTAAGCTTGAATTTCACAAATTCAGTATCGAGTTCTGCGTATCTTAGTGTGTAGTTTCAGCTGTGTCAGGACCCATAATTTGACATTTCTGTGTGTGGTTGGCAATTTGCGAAACTGACTTTCATGCTGCCGCTGCCGGACATGATAACTGACTGCAGATAATTAAGAGACTCGCAACGAAGTGTTAGCATAGACGTGAAAAGTCTTCTTTTTTTTTTTTAGTATTCATTTATCTATTGTGCTCGTTTGAAAAGTTGCCGCTTTTCAATTGCGCTTCAGATAGTTATAAGCCAAATATAACATAATCATGATCATATATTTATGTCATTTTAACTTGCATTTGTCTCTTTTGGGTCCGTTTTGATGGATTGGCGAGAATGAAACAAACATACCGATTACGTGTCCAACTTTCCTTGATGTTCATTTGTGCAGGCGATGTGTGACTTCAGCGTCCAGGAGTTCCCGATATCCCATGGGGCGCTTCTGGCCAGTCGAGGGTTCAAACAGTTTCAATACTACAAAGCCGCTGCCTCCGCTCCTCCCGCGTCAAGGCTCGCCTTGGGGTCGGGATGGTTTGGTGGCCGGGTGGGGATTCGCGGCACGACTCCTCAAGCGCTCGTGATCAGCGCAATGCTTGGAACCGTCTACTACGCCACCATCACCGTCCTTATCCGAAATTAGCGACATAACATAATCATGCGCACGCCATTTTGTTTGTTTCTTTTTCAAAGACGCCAACTACACGGGCAGGATTACAATAGTTCTGGGGAATGGGGAGTGGGGGGGGGGGGGGGGGGGGGGGTTGCTGGACGGGAGGAGGAGCTGCATTGCTTTCGTTGGGAGGACCAGACCGGCGGGGAGAGGGAGTGGGACTGAGTTATGTGGTTGGGGCTGGACAAAAATATTTGAGATCCTTCAGGCTTCCTTTCCTTCGGAAATCTAAGTAGGTTTGGAGACCAGCCCCCACGGGTAATTTTTATTTTGGCGTAAAGGGGAGGAGACCTGAACGTAGATGGGGATGACGATGGGGTAGGATGAAAGGGGAGTGGGGGTGGTGGTGGTTGGGGAGGGGGGGTCGGGGGGTGGGCGGGTGGTTCGGGGCTGGGATAAGGTATCCATCCATCCATTCAGGCTGCTAACCGCAGCATCAGATTTTCAGAAGCATGTTTTGCTCTTGTTTTCCACGGATGTATTTTCAGTTTCTGTATGGATAACTGTCACACAGGAGAAATTTTCTTTCATTCCCTCTCAGTCCATATGATGCTTGTACGTACTAAGTCACTGTATACTGTATACTCTTTGTATCTCAAGTACATAAGCAGTATTTTGATTCTTCTTGGCACTTTTAACAGTCCGCAGACTTTGGTTTATGTGGAAATTTGACTCGAATTAGTGTTCAGTTAAGTATACTGGTGCTGGTGTACTCTGGTTTAAAATTTGCAGTAAAAGCGAAAATGTCAGTTAGTTCAAGCCGAGTTTGTAACTGATTTTCTTCTCAGTGGATGGGTGAATGGTGGCATACATTACTGATTGTGTGTGTGTGTGTGTGTGTGTGTGTGTGTGAGGTTTTGTTGTTGTTGCTGTTCAGTTTTGTTTTTCAAAAATTTGCAGCTCTTAGTACTACAGTCCACTGAAATCAGTAATGATATTGCCTGGAGTGATCTGACCCCTCAAAACCTTATTCACCTGACTGTGGAAAAGAGGTACGTTCAGAAAACATTTTACGCCGGACAAGGCCGGCTCAGTGTCAAGTCAGTCGAAACGTATACATCACTGAGTTCAATTGAATAACCTTAACTTCTGGCTTAGAGCTAGACCTAGTGCAGAAGGCCCTGTGCCGGGATTCCGGCCACCGTGACCTTGAAGGAACGACTTTGCCAGTCCAAGATCAGTCTCACTGAGGCTGTCTCAGTACAGAATTTCACACTGACTCAGTGTCCGACTGTTAAAGGCAACTTTTCCTTGTTTAACTGGGTTCCGTGAGACGAGTCCGCGGCCGTTATCAAGTTATCACTCTTTAATCGTATCTATAATCTAAGGACCTCTATACGTTGTCTATCAGTCACAAGCAGACTGAAGCAGTCGCTCAGTCCGGCAGTTTCAGCAGAGACTGACATGCATAACAGAGACTGGAAGCTCCTTCTCTGTGCTGGTACCAAAGACCGGTCTTTGCTGGTACCATGCGATGCGTCACCCAATGGTCTTACCCAGGGGCGCCGGAACCGGGGGGGCAGCTGCCCCCCCCCCTGTACCCAAGCAGGGGGGGGGGGCAAGAGTATCTGTCCCCCCCCCCCCCCTGGAAAATCAGATGACTATGGCAAGAGGGGGGGCAAAGCCATGGTCTTGCCCCCCCCTCCCTTCCCCTCCCCCTCTTCCTGCTATCTCTCCCTCATCCCACCCAACAGACAACTCAGTTTAGCCGTTGCATGAAATATCAAAACGACTTGGCAGAAAGTCGTCTGATAATCACTCCCCCCCCCCCCCCCCCGCTTTTCACATTCTTCGGGCAACGTCCTTCCACTGGCAGCATCTGAACGCCGCGGCCGCCGCCGCCCCTCCCCCCCCCCCCCCCCCCCCCCCCACCGTCCCCTTTTCACTTTCTCCAGGCAACGTCCTTCCTTTCACTGGCTCAGCTGCACAAAGACAGGAGTCAGGAACTCTGATAGCTTTCGGTACACGCGCGGTTCGTTCATGAAATAACCGCTTTATCAGCCTTCTTTAAAAATACGCAACATGTAGCAGCCTTGGAGTGCCCGAGGTGCGTGTCGTCTGCTTGTTGAGCAGTTGCCAAGGGCAGTCACTCCGCTCGCACAAGAGGTCAGGTAAGGTCAGCTGCGGCAGTGGCTTAGAGCTTGCTGTTTTCCTCTCGGTTTTGTCCAGGGACATCTAGCTGATGTAACAGGTATGTTAGATGAAACGATGAATTCATTTCTAATGTCCCGTCGAAAGGCTAACAGTTAAACGTGAAATTATAGATTCGAGTTGTGTAGCGTCTTAGTCACGGTCTTTGTAAGTCGCGTTGGCGCAAATTGTGTCCTTTGTGTGCCAGATGCACTGGACCATAAATTTAATGTGCTTAGACAAGACGATGAAGCAGAGGACGTTCACCTTCCTGTTGAAAAATACCATCCAGTATATTACGACATGAAGATCTGATGGCCCTGTCATGGTTGTCACACATATGTGTGACTGATAAACTGATTTGCAATTGATTGTTCATTGGTAAACTAAGGAAGGCAGGAAAAATATGGTCACATCATGTTAGGTGTTGTCTCCATGTGTTATGCAGCAAACTTCTGTACAATACATATACTGCAGGGGCTTTAAATCCATGTCGGACATCAGTCACTTATAGACCTTTTCATTCTTATAATATCTGATTGCTTCAGGTTAATCTTACCAAGGCTGACAGATGTCCTATAATTTCGGCATTATACCTGATATACCACATTATATATTTTCAGGATGAATGTCCTACACTACCATGGTTTGCCGGGATATTTGTCCTGTTATACAGTGTAGTTTCCAAGCATATGAAGCCCGATAGTACATGTATATCAGGTTGTCAAGTGCAGGCAGTCATCTTGTCCTTCTCACTAATCCTGCTACCATGCTTGCATACAGTGCTCCCTATGATTAAAGAAATAGAAGGGTCCTTGGGACCCTCTCTTCATATTTTTGAGGGTCCTTTTGTAAATTCTGAGGGTCTGTGGTCGTTTGGTATAAAATGTCTGAAAGTCAAAACCATTTGTTGTCATTGTTTACAAACGTATTTAAGTAGGAGAGATGTACATGTATATGAATTGTAGTGTGTCAGCCATAGCAAACTGGCAAGGCGAGGAACTCGCACACTAATGCTAACAGTGCATTATGACTGGACAAAAAGTGTGCTTAAGCCAGATTATGTCAGTTATATCCGCTGCTATTTACAGATCACTTTTTGTTCATCGAGTTTCTGGGAGAGTGCTGGAAAAATACTGTTTGTAACACCAAGACGAATAACACCTGTGACGCATTGTACATGTACTCAGATTTGTGCGTCAGTTTAAGAGTTATGTGCGTACAAATACGCACACTTGTGCATAATCGGGAACACTGTGCATACCGGCATGATACACAATGTATGTGGTGAATCTATTCAGGAGCGATCCTCTGATGTGTACATTAGAATAAAAGCAGGCTGTCACAGATGTCTGATTGTGCTTGTGATTAAGCTCAGCCCATGTGCTGCATGCTCATTAGAGCCAGTTGCTGAAACTTGTGGAGGAAGAAATCACCCAGACAAGTGTGCACAGGTGCTCACAGTCGTACATGTTTCTCAGTATCTCATACATGTGATAGAAGCTTTACGACTTTGTCAATAATATGTTCAGCTTGCTGACCTAAATACAAGTGTAGTGCTTATTTATTCTGATGAAAAAAGAGACAGAGCTGAGTTGAAAAAGAATGAGAATTGCCGTAGAAATTAAGGTATCACACACCCACTCAGCGATCGTCAAATGTGTCAGGACCATGCTATCCATTCGGGCCACCGCCCTGAACAAAACTGGTAGCCCGTAAAAAATTCTGGAAGCCGGAGTGGCTGCTAGGTTCTGATTCATCTCAGAATTCCTCCTCGCCATTCGGGCTACCGCTACTGGAGCTTTCACTCGCCCGACGGTAAATTTGGTAGCGAAAGCGAGCGGGCGAGCGCATTTGACGATCGCTGCCCACCATGTATGGCGAGGAATATTCAGTGGATTTGCTACTTGTGCAGTGTTCCTGATTATGCACAGGTGTGCGTATTTGTATGCACAAAACTCTTGAGTTGACGCACAAATCTGAAAAAAGCGCAGCACAGGGGATGCAAATTTTTAGTCTCCTCGTGACAAACAGTATTTTTCCAACTCTTTCGAAACTCGATCAACAAAAAAAGCAATCTGTGACTAGCAGCGGATGCTAATGCAGCACCGCATTTCAGCTGAGCCATTGTGTGTAACAGACAAAATCCGATGTGTGGGCCATCCAAATTTACAAAAGGACCCTCATATAGAGAGAGGCTCCCAAGGACCCTTGTGTACCGGCCCCCGTAGTGTAGTGGTTAGCACTTCGGACCATGGACCGGGAGACCCGGGTTCGAGTCCCAGCCGAGGCAAGCAGGATTTTTCCTACCTAGGTCGGCTCCTACCCAGAGCGGGTGTGCTATGGGCCCGATGGGGAGGCTGTTGCCACACAGCCGAGTTTCACCCACTTCACGGGTGCGACTTTGGGGGTGCTTCCCTTAGTATGACACGTCTTATGATGTGGATGATTACACGGCTGGCACCGCAGGTGCCGTAGTTCCCGGGCCTGGTTAATACCGGGATATTTATGACAGGAAGCGTGGAATGCGGCCCTGTCCCGCAGTCCCAAACCACATGGACCTCCATAGCATCATCTTACTATCATCCTCATCTCCATCATCATGCATAATATAAAAAAAAAATGTCCCAGCTTCCGAGTCCTCCGTGGGTTCCACCCATGACCTGGGAGGAACACCACTGGAGTTGGCAAAGAGTTGGGGCAGCAAAAAAAAAAAAAGAAAAAAAAAAAGGACCCTTGTGTTTTCAAATCACAGGGAACACTGATGTGCATGAACATGTGTATGTCTAGTAGCAGACAGCCATGGTGGACAGCCCAGGTGGATGTTATAGAAAAAGTTTGGATATATGGGCAGTGATGTTCCCAGTTTTGAGGTATCTTAGGACAAAATGCCGTGGACACCAAAACACAATACATGTAATACATGGTGCCCTGACAACACACAGTCAATAGGACTCTGGTATGGTATGGTATGGTAGACTTCTCCTCGGCGCACGTATCCATCTCTAATGAGATGCTCTAGGCGCCGCAAGGCTGGAGGATGAAGCAGGGAAAGCCTGCTGCCGCTAGGCGCCACTTTGTGTGCAAACCTGCTATTCACTCTTTTGCGTGCGACAGTATTTCTGTTTTACCACGCCACCGGCCACAGCCTACTCTTCTTCGAAAGATGAACGTGGGATTTTTAGCGTGCACACTTGATATTTGTGCGTGCGTGTGTACACGAAGGCGAAACAGGCACCGCAAACGAGTCTGCACTTGGATTTGACTCGATATGGTATGAAAAAAATCCAACCATATTCCTGCCCACCGGGGACTCGAACCAGGCAGCTCAGGATCCGAAGTCGGATGCCTTAACCACTAGACCAAATCCTCTGTCTTGACACACATAGAGCTACACACACATGCACACACTGTGACACAAGCACCAACCCACACACCCTTTAGAAAAAAACAAAAACAAAACAACAACACAACTATCTGCACAGACATTTCGAGACGTACTTACTTTACTTAGGCCCTTGGCTCCACGTGGAGCATAGGCCATCGACAACCCTTCGCCATCGCACTCTGTTCTGGGCTAGTCTTGCCACTCCAGTCCAGTTGGTACCCTGCTTACATAGCTCTGCCTCAGTGTCCCGCCTCCAGCTGTTGCGAGGCCGGCCTCTCTTCCTTTTCCCTTGTGGGTTCCATGTCAGGGCTTGGCGTGTGGTGCTGGATGCTGGCTTCCTGAGGGTGTGTCCAATCCAGCCCCACTTCCTCCGCAGGATCTGCTTGGCCACTGGTTCCTGCCCCGCTTGCTCCCACAGCTCTTCATTCCGGATCTTCTCTGGCCATCGGATGTTGAAGATGCGCCTCAGACAGGTGTTGAGAAATGTCTGGATCTTCTGCTGCATGGTCTTCGTTGTCCTCCATGTTTCGCATCCGTAGAGCAGAACTGACTTCACGTTGGAGTTGAAGATGCGAAGTTTGGTTCTTATGCTGACAACTTTGGATGCCCAGACGTTCTTCAGCATGACCATCGCTGCCCTTGCCTTGCCGATTCTGGCTGTGACGTCTCGGTCTGTGCCTCCCTGTCCATCAACCACACTTCCCAGGTAGACAAAGGACTCTACCTCCCTGATGGGCTCTCCACCGACTGTGACTGGTGTGTTGGCAGTGGTGTTGATCTTCATCAGCTCGGTTTTCTTCCTGTTGATCTTGAGCCCTGTTCCGGCTGATGTGGCTTCCAGGCGCGTAGTCTTGTCCTGCATCTGGCTGTGGCTGTGAGACAGGAGCGCCAGGTCGTCTGCGAAGTCGAGGTCATCCAGCTGCGTCCAGAGTGTCCACTGTATCCCGTTTTTCCTGCCTGCTGTAGTGGTCTTCATGATCCAGTCGATGACCAGGAGGAAGAGGAACGGGGACAACAGGCATCCCTGGCGGACTCCGGTCTTCACCTCGAAGCTTTCTGACAACTGGCCAGCATGAGCAATCCTGCAGCTCATGTCTTGGTAGGTGCACTGGATCAAGGAGATGATCTTCCCGGGAACTCCATAGTGCCTTAGCAGCTTCCACAGTGCCTCTCTGTCTACAATTTCGAGACGTAGTGATAGTCAATTTGGTTTCTTGTCTCCTGTGTGTCCCAGCGAAAGTATTTGTCATCCAGTCGCCATGCATTGTCTGAAACAGGACTTTTCGCATTTTACTAAAAAAAAAAAGAAGAAAAAAACACACACACAAGTTTTTTTTCTTGGTATGATTTTGCTGTTTCTGCGTTGGATGGAAATCTGTTGGACGCTGGACCGCAACAAAGAAGTTTTTATCAGACATTTGTCCTCTAAAGATCCATAGTATTAGGCCGTGTATGATTTTTAGTCGGACTGTAACTGATGTCTGAGCCCACGGAACATCACTGTGTGGGTTCATAATTTTGAAGTGAGATACATTGAAGATTAATGTTTTTTCTTGTGTGACGAACGATTGTAATCAGACACTAAACACACTTCAGTATTTATCTAGACTATGTCAGTATGTGTGTAAGCACAATCCACACTTCGTTGCTCCAAAACTTTGTGTGTGTGTGTGTGTGTGTGTGTGTGTGTGTATACTAAACACTGCAGTAATGATCTAAACAATATTTGCATTAACTTGATTAGGCTTGATCTGTGATCCATTGCTTTCTGACTCTGTCTCTCTGTGTGTGTGTGTGTGTGTGTGTGTGTGTGTGTGTGTGATATCACTTAACATAAATGACATGGTATCAATATGTCTCTGTGTGCAGGTTTTCAGTGCCACTGTGTATGCAGCTGTATTACTGGTTGTGGGGGCAATCAGTGGCCATGGCAACACTGCAAGACATGGAGGTGCTGCTCTATGAGGCCATTGCCGCTGGTAACCTGCAGTCTGTTAAACGACTTGTCAGTAGCGGAATCGGGAGAAATGCTGTACTCCACTCCCCTAACAGCCTGGAGGGTGCAACAGTTCTTAGCACAGCAGCGTTCATGGGAAATCTGGAGATGGTTCAGTATTTAGTGGATGATGGGGCATCCATCAATTACAAGGACCCACACATGCATCGCAATGCTCTGCACTGGGCCAGCATGGGTTCAGGAACCGATGTTGTAAAGTATCTTGTAAGCTGCGGAGCGGATGTGAATGCACTGGACCGCGACAACATGTCACCCTTGCTTCATGCCGCGGTCCATCGACACCAGACTGCAGTCGGGTTGTTGGTAGAGGCTGGAGCCTATGTCCACCAGATTGACCGTTTACGCTGCTCGGCTCTCCATTATGCTGCTTTCCATGGTGATTCTTCAGCTGTTGCCACTCTTGTCAATGCTGGTTGTGTCCACAATAATGCCATCTTTGGAAAAGGCACCCCTCTTGCTAACCTCGCTGCAAGTGGAGATATAGACAACGTTTGCCTGCTGCTACGAGCTGGATATCAACTTAGTCGTGATGATTTGGCCATTATTTCTGGTCTTCGGGAGGATAGCGAGGTTGTGAGGATCATGCGCGTTCACAGTCACTTGGTTCCCACGCTCAAACAGCTTTGCAGGACAGCGACGCGTGCCTCCATCAAAGGTGTTAACATGCAAAAGAAATTGCAAGCTCTACCTCTCCCTTGTTCCCTTATTGACTACTTGCTTTTGAAAAGAGAGAATTAATACTAGGTCATTGCAGCTAGTACACATAAATTATATGCACTCAGGGCAGGCCTTCTAGATAATAGCCAATCACCCACACCCGCAACTTTGCCTTTGGGCTGAACAGTGGTTGTGGTTTACATAATGGGTCAAATACCTGTAGTCAGGATAAGCCATAAGACCTAGTCTTTTAGCGGCCTAAATAATGTAGATGTCTACAGAACGATAGCAGGGTGATTCATTGTAGCGGTTCAGTTCTTCTCCACAGTGCAAATGCTGCTTCTGCCTTTGTAAACAGTTTGCTGTTGAAAGGTGAGAATCGCTGTTCATGTCTTGCAGTCAGGTTAGATTCCTTTATTACTTAATGTACTGGGCTCAGCATACTTTCGACAGTAGTAATCTCATCAGTGTGCTGTGAGTGTGTATATATACACATCCGCACGTTCTTAGAAGCTGTCCATTGGATTTCATTCTAGTCTGTGCATTACCAACGTGTGCACATGCACCTGTGCGTACTTTAGTGCGGAAAGTATCACAGGTATTCATTCTCTGTTAAAACTTTGCAAAAAACATATGGATACATATGTATGTATTTAGTCTGTGTGCGGTCACAGATGTTTTGGTGCTTTGCCATGAACAGGCATATTTTGAGACTGTCTCTCCAGCTGCTGTAGCTTGCAGGTCTGCCACGTAATGCCAGGTTGTAAGTGCATGTACCAGGTTCATGTATTACAATTATACTACACATCAGTATTGACGGACTACGCCTAGAATCTCTCACTGGTATCCACTTCCATTGTGTGATTGCATGAAATTATTTCCACATGTATTTCATTTCACAAAATTCTTTTTGTATTTTTTCTTGGCGTTTTAAAACAAATACAAAATAAAAGGTCTTTGTATCAGATACTCACTCAAGGTGTGACATTGCGGACAAACCCTTTTGATGTGACACATCACATGATGTGGATAATCACATGGCTGTAGTTCCCAGACTTGGTTAGCACCAGGAAATTTTTTTATGGGAAGTATATGGAATGTGGCACTCCTGATAGGGACCTCTGTAGTGGCATCCTGTCATCACCCTCGTTCTCATCATCATGCATAAAAAAAAAGCAGTGTGTGTGTGTGTGTTTGTGTGTGTGTGTGTTGGGGGGGGGGGAGGGGGGATAGAGAAAGAAAAGGTCATTGTATTGACCTTCAACCTCACTTGTCAACTAATTCAGTCATACGTACGCACTTTCATCAGTCATTGACTTGTCAGATCTGTTTTTCAAAAGCAAGTTTAATGCTTATTTTGAAACTTTGGCAGTTGACTGTGAGATGTGTCATCCACGATAAGCGGTTGATATATTTCTTTTTTGTTGCTTCTAGTTGTTTCTTTTGATTATTTAACTATTTTTCTGCAATTGATGTACTTTTTTTTAAAGCGCATTCAGTTTTTGTGGTGTGATACACTTGTCTGATACACATTCTTGCCTATATGCAGAACAAACATACAGCAGCTTGCCAAAAGTGCACTATGTTTACCCAGGTATTTTATGTTGTTGTTTAACCTTCGGACGACATCGTGGGTAAAAAGTTGCACACACATTGCTTTAGATGAACGTATCTCAGTCAATATTTACGTCACACCTTTGAAATTTTATGACTTTGTCAATAAATGGTTTGACTATGTTCATGCCAAAAATTGTATTGTTTAACTTGTAATTAGCAGAGTAATAAAAGAATAAGTTGTGAATTGCTTATATAAAAACCATGGGTAATTTGTTTCCCACGATGTAGGACTAGGAATAAGTTGAAATTTACCTTTCTAAAAACCATGGGTAATTTGTTTCCCACGATGTAGGACTAGGAATAAGCTGCAATCTGCCTGTATAAAAACCATTGGTAATTTGTTTCCCACGACGTAGGACTAGGAATAAGTCGAAAATTACCTATTTAAAAACCATGGGTAAGTTGTTTCACACGATGTAGGACTAAGAAGTTGTTTAGCGACGTAGCCGGAAGGTTAAACCTTTATTCCCTTAATTTTACTTACCGGCATTTCCATATGTGTGTGCATGTAGTTTGCTCTTTTAAAAGGTTTGTGTGTGTGTATAAACACTGATATATACATGTTGAATGAAATAGCGCGCACAATATTGTTTGCAAGTCTCATTGTCTCTGTCTGTCTATCTCTCTGGCTCGCTCTCTCTCACACATGCACACACACACATGCACATGCACATTAATTTCACTTTTGTGATTGTTGTTGCAGCTCTTGTCTTAAACCTTTTATTTCTGTATTTTGGATTTACGACCGTCATATTTCACGTGTCCTTGTGCAAACACTTCCTTTGCATGCCTTTTATTTCTGTGTTTTGATTTACGACTGTCATGTTTCATGTGTCCTTGTTGAAACACCTTACTTTGCATGCCTTGATTCAGGACACTCATTTTTTCAGGGTGCTTGTAAAACTGCCAGTTTGTGATACAATTTATGGTTGGGTTGAATCTTTTTGTTTGCATTTGCATAATAAATATCTCATCTGAAACCTTACTCATGGGACTGAATGCTTCAGGTTTTGAATTATAAACACGATTATACCCTTTTTAATTCTCAGTTACTTTTGATCGTAGTCTAATTTAAAGTATTTAGTCTGTTAATTGTCTTCCACTATGCGCTGCCTGTAATGTGTGTTTGTGTTTTCATAAATAAAACCGAGATTTCAATTTTTCTGACTTTGTTTTATAATGTCAGTGTTGTTAGCTCCACGCATTTTCTGATGAAAAAAACAAAAAACAAAACAAAACCCAAACAGGCAACAACAAAAAACTCTCACACTTAACACACACAAAAATGAAGCAGTTTGTACCTTCTGAGAAAGAGAGTGTGAGAGATGGAAAAGAGCTTTATGATTTTGATGATGATAGGCCATTGTTAGGATGCAGCAAAAACTTTCATGCTAACTGCATGCACACAGCGGTTTTTGGGAGGTGGTGGGGGAGGGGACATAAAGAGAGATTTAAAAATAAATAAATAAATAAAGATTACTGAGAGAAGAAATGTATTTTGCAGTTCCACTTGAAGGTCTTGGTGGTAGCTGAACCGGCCGTTGTGAGCTGGCAATTTGTTCCAGAGGGAAAAAGCAGCATTCTTACAGGCCCGCACCACAGAGCGTGTCCTTTTCAAGGAGGAAGGGGCAGACGGAGCTCTGTTTTCAATCTTGTCCTTGCTAATTTACTTGGGTAGCCTGTTCTGGCTGTGAGTGAAAATTACTGGGATACTGAATTCACCCACTTGCTGTGATTTACGGGGGCTGCGGCCGTCACCACGTTTTTCGTACATGTACAGTACATGGTTAGTTTTTTTTTCGGTAGATTTCGTACTTTAGACGCTGACAGGTTACATAGTGATCTCCCTTGAACCTGCACAAATGTTGCAGACGACGAAAATCTTGGCGCGACAATTTCATCGTTTCTGCGCGCTTTCATCAGTATCGAGAAAGATGGGTGATGCCAAGAAGCTGAAGTTGAACACAGGCTTGGGAGACGTTGACAACAGGACTGAGCGCATTGTCTGGGTAGATTTGGAGGTTAGTTATCAACACATGGAGTATTGGGACGAAGAAACACTAAGCAAGCCCTCTTCAGGCCTTGCTGCCACTCAGCATGCTTATGGGGCCAGAACCAGATGTCTCTGCCAGAACACACACAAACACACACACACACACACACACACACACACACACACACACACACACTACATATGTCTCTTCATGGTGAAGGTCAAGTTCATTAACTTGTAAGTAAATGCTAAATGTGTGTGTGTGTGTGTGTGTGTGTGTGTGTGTGTGTGTGTGTGTGTGTGTTCACCCTTAGATGACAGGTCTGGATGTACAGAAGGACAAGATCATAGAGATTGCATGTTTGGTGACAACTGGAAATCTCGACATTGTTGCCGAGGTAAGTGGCGCAAAGTTTGAGTCAGTTTACATGTGCAGTGCTCTTATAGCTATTATCAAGCACACACAGTTAGCAGCTGTAGGCCCGTGTTTAAGAAGAAAGACAAGAGATCTAAACACCTAAATGAATCAAATCTTAAAGGGCATGACAGAGCCCATCTGAACCAAACCAGCTCTGGAAAAGTCTCAAAGACAACACTTGGCAGTTTACTGTGTTGTGGGACGGTGTGTATGAGCTTTTCTGATCACCAAGATAACTGAATTGCGTTTAAAATTGTTTGATTGAAGGGACCAAATCTCATTATCCACCAGCCGCAGGAAGTGATGGATGAGATGAATGACTGGTGTAAAGAGCACCATGGCCAGGTAAGGGATCAATTTATCTATTTGTATACTTATTTATTTATAAAATTTAGCCAGCGTGCATGTGGGCAGTAAAATGTATTTGTTATAACCAGAAATGGTCACCATCATACAGTTTTTACGCATCAGTACACAACATACGCTGTCACTCTCATCATGTCCATAGCAGCCTTTTGGTGTGTTTTAGAATAAAGAGACAAAGATCTTTTATGAGATTTCAATAATACAGAAAGAATTGGGTCTGTCTGCATATTCCCAGTGTATTTCAGTTGGTACTCAGCACAAACAGAGAAGTACTGTAGCCCCATAATGCACAGCAGTTTATATCGAACTTGCACAGAGACAAAATGCAATTGTTTCATGAAGTCTTCGAGTCACTGACACTTGTAAGGGGCACTGCATTTGATGCTGACTTCATATTATTGTTATTATGCATGCTGAAGTTTGCTCACAATTAAAAGAAACTAAATTATGTTTGTATAGTCAGGCCTGACGCGGGCGGTGCTGGAAAGCAAGACATCCATGGAAGAGGCTGAGAAGCAGGTGCTATCCTTTGTACAGCAGCACACTGAGCCAGGGTGGGCACCACTAGGAGGAAACTCCATCCACGTGGACAGGGTGTTCCTGATGGCTCAGATGCCGTCCATTGTCAACCACCTGCACCATCGCATCATTGATGTCAGTACTGTGAAGGAACTTTGCAGGTGAAGCTTTATTATAAGAGCTTTATCATTATTAAAAACGGAAATTTTTCTTTGGGCTCAGAGCAGTAGAAGAAACAACAGTGGTTATAACATCACATCAGTAAATACATCATAGAGTGGACTGGCATGTGCAGTTAGGAACTCAAATACCAAAATGATTGGTTTTCAGCCATTTGTTGATGAGAACTGTGTAAGAAATGTGTGATGCCGCTTCTATTAATCAGCTAGGTTGCAGCCCTGCATTGGAAGTTTACTTACACATGAATGATGTTAGAAGGTATAGGTGTTTAGGAGTTTAGCAACCTTTTCCATCACATATCGGTGATATCAAAGATGGGGCAATGAGAAAAAAACACAAATATTTGGCCCCAGCCAGGATTCAAACTCACAACCCGAGGAATGATGTTAGAAATGCGAACTGGCGCTGCATAGTTAACCTGAATAGTGCTTTCTTTTTTCAACAGGAGGTGGTACCCAGACACGAAGCAAAATGCACCGAAGAAAAATTTGTCCCACAGGTGAAGAGCTTGACGTTCTTGGCTCAACATTGTTATTATGGAACTGGTATTTAGACCACACATTCAGTTAAAAATTCAGGAGAGAAGCATAGACAACATTGAAATTTGAGTATCATGGATGGACTTGTGCTTCATCTCCACAAATAAACAGCTGGTCTCTCACTTTTACTTGCATGTATGTATCAGGGCACGTGAAGCACAAGACAAAAATCTCTTTTCATCATCATCAGCATTGCCATTCCCGCTAACATCTCCTTGCACATTTGATACCAGTAAGCTTAACCAAACTCTGTTTACAGGAATGTTATGGGTCATGTTTAAAAAAAAAAAAAAAATGGTTGAAAGGTGCACTTCAAGTGGTCTGTCATATATTTGTGTTTGGAATGTGTTTTGTACATGTAGTAAGATGGTGTTTGCGGTCTGTTTCAGAGCAATGGACGACATCAGAGAAAGTATCCAGGAGCTGCAGTATTACCGCCAGGCTATTTTTAAATCACCCAGCACGTCTGCTGCAGACAGATCAGATTCCTAATTACAAACTTTTATGAGATTTATTAGCGTTTATATTTTTCTAACAAATCTACTGTAAAGGAAGTGTAAAAGGGCAGCGAGAAGTATCAGTGTGTATTGTGTGAAGTTGGTGAGTGCTTACGCATCCAATTGTTTCTTTCTCTATACATGTACAATGCAGCTCATTCATTCTACATTTTACAAATCATTTCATAAGTCCATGTACTGATGTGATAGCTTGTGATCAACACACACACACACACACGAACTGCAAAATGAGGTCATAAATAGAACACTTTTATTTTACAGAAAAAAAGAACTGTGGAAAGAGAAAAATAAGCACAGACTTACCCATGCATGGGTAGCTCAGGTGCCTCAAATCTCACTACATGAGAACACAATAATTTACAAGTTGAGCACTTACAAAGCAGACTGAATGAAAATATACACAACACGCTTTCTGTACACTGTGCAGCAGGCAAATGTGTCCAAACACTGTGTGTAGTACCATAAATGGTGATGGATGGAGAGGTGAGGGCAATACGCCTCATAATTATCACCATCCCATTGTAAGTAGTGAAACAATTTATCAACATATTAAATGAAATGTCATGATTATGAAGGAAGCTGTGTTACTTGATTTTTTTGGTCCTTGCAAACAGAAGCTGTTGCATTGTGACTTGTTTTCTTCTTTTACATGCTTTATGAAAACAGAAAAATGAATGCTCCATCACCCTGCCCAAAGTTTAATTTAGGAACTGTATGGGAAGAAATGCAAACCCTATATGCACTAAACTTGAGAAGGGGGGGGGGGGGGGGCACCTGCTTGCTCTATGGGAGTTTTGTGTGTGTTAGCTAAAATGGTATCACACTGTACTGTAATTTTTTCACACCCTTGCTGACACACATACATATATTCTACCTATGTACAAAATTCACAATGATAACCACTGCGACTCCTGTGAAAGAGTTGCATGAGTCACCACCTGCAGACAAAAAGTGCTTCTGTTAGCTGCAGAACTGCAAATGCCAATAGCTCCTGCACGCCACCCCCCCCCCCTCTCCACCCCAAAAAAACACCAAAAACAAAAAAAACGCCAACAAACAAAACAACACAAACAAACAAAAACAAAAGCCGCACACAAAAAAAAACAAAACATGGGATTCAGACACACTGACATGAAATGGATTTCACTAGGTATCAAACATATTATGTGTATGTCCGCATGAACAGGAGGAGAATTTAGACAGAGCACCCTGAGAAATGACTACGCTACAGCACAGACATGACAAGTGAAGAGGAATGTGGAGTGAAGAGAAATGTGGAGAGCAGCCTTGCACTAGTATGCACACTCCAGAAGCAACAGGGACATGCAGCTTCCAAGGTCTGAATCGCCAGTTTCCATTAACATCAACCATTTAGGTGGAAACTGGAAAAGCTACTGCCACAGTAGAGCCAAGCGAGGCCACATATCCACTGAGCTATGCTTACAGTGCAAACTTTTCTAGGGCTCGTCTGTCATAAAAAGCCGGACTAATTTCCTCCAGTCAGCCACCAACCCCCACAAGAGAAACACTGCAGATTTCATGTCTGCTCTGTTAGTATTTCTGCCTGGTGCAATGCTGCTCCCGTGCTGGATCCTGACCAATGAATATACAGTAATAATAATGGGTATGAATTCAAATTTGACATTTGCAAAGGATCTACAACAGAACGGCTACCGTAATACCATGTGAAGGTCAGCAGTAGCGGTGGAGACCGTAAAGCAAGCGACCCTGTTGAGATCAGATACGCACAAGCTGAAAGCCTAAAGCTGATCATTCAGAAAGGCCTGTGCAGAAGCAGACAAGTAGCTGCATCACAAGGATGGTCAAAATCACCACACTACTTATTAATGCAAATTGCTGTCCATGTACATGTATAGCCTTCCTCTTCCCTCAGTGTACAGCGTGACTGCAAAGAAGAGCAAGTTTGATTTCTTCAAGTACCAAACAAAATGTGAAAGTGACTTTTTACAATGGTTATCAAAAAAAGAAGACCCCAACAGCAGCAACAACAAACCTTGATGCAACATTTCTTCAGTGTATACAGAAAAAAACAACAACTGCTCTCTGATGATTGTATGAACGTGTCTGTTGCTTGAAAATTAATACAGTACACATGTACAACACAATTTGCCCCAAACCTTGATGCACACTGAATATCTTAATGGTCATGTATGTGAAATTTTCTGACTGCCATACAAGACTGAGTGTTCACTTGTACAAAATTCTGAAACTAGTTTGCAATATAAAATGTGACAACGGGTGATGTTTTTGATGTCTTCATTTTAAAAATAGACCGACTTTTTTTTTAATACAAAAGCTTTCAAACAAAACACACAAGCCTTTCACAAAAGCATTCAAACACAACTACAGAACAAGAAAAGCAAGAAAAACATGAAAACACCACCAAAGTAAAAAGAAGCGTAATATTACATGACCTATGTACAACATTCAAAATATATATGGAGTGGGTATTCATTTTTCAACTGAGCCCGGCAGTAGATGATGAATACATGCATCTGTAAAAAAAGATCGGTTAGGTAGTTGCATCACAGATGTCCTGGTGCGTTCAGCTGAACTGACCACATCACACTGAAAACAAGCATTCACCCACACACAATCATACACGACAGGTAGCGTCAAATACCCGCAACCAGCATCGAAGCCCTAGTCACTGATACTGTGTTAACAGAACCACAGTGACACTACAGCAGGCAAGGGGTAGCCAGAAGCAGCTATACAACATTAAAAAAAAGCCCAGTTGGAAGGTGAACCTCTGCCATCCAAGCAACTTTTGTTGACATATACATAAATAGCAATTTACCTTTTTTCCTTTCTTTTTTTTAACGGTCTTTTGGCTCCATTACGTTATTTGAGTATGGAATCATTTTTGGGTGCCACATTATCAGTTGTGCTGCACAGAAATGGTTGCAGAAAAGTGGACACGCAATCATACACCATGATCTGGGTGCCACCGAAGCATACCAAATACAAAATTGCACCATGCATCCACTAATTGAGAGCTCTGTAGAAAATTGCGCCTGTAGAAAAAAAAAAAAGATGGGGTCGGGGAAAAAGCTTGAATTGTACAGAACTGACATTTTTGCACTCATGTGCAGCCTGTGACCATCTTAAGGATGTCAAGTCGGATTTGTGAGAGTCACTGAGGTGTTGGTACACCTAGAGGTTTGCCACACAGAACTTTAACTGGATCAGATCTGAATTTAAAACCTTCACGCTATCTTTCACGTTCATTCTATTCTCAAAACGTAATGTTTGAAAGTAAAATCTTTTTTTAAATGCTGCCGAGTCCAGGTCCAGCTGTTGTGCTGAATTCAGAACCTTTCTTAACTCTTTGACATCGTGAGCTTGGCCAGTGACCTACTTCCCTGCCGATGCGCATGCAGCTGCCAGCTGTTTAAGGCGTCGCGAATCGGTTCGCGGCTCGGTGCCTACGGCTGTTGAGAGTGACGCGAGCCGGTTCGCGTCCTGATGCGAAAAGGTTAACTCTTTGACATCGCGAGCTTGGCCAGTGACCTACTGCCCTGCTGACGCGCATGCAGCTGCCGACTGTTTAGGGTGACGCGAATTGGTTCGCGGCTCGGTGCCTACGGCTGTTGAGAGTGACACGAGCTGGCTCGCGTCCCGATGCGTAAAGGTTAACATGAGCACTGCATTACTGCAGAACTTACTCGTGCATACATCATCAACAAATCTTAAAGTAGGGTACATGTATGGCAAAATTGCATCCACTGCAAGTACCCCCCCCCCCCCCAACACTCCTCCCCATCCATCAAGTTGAAAACTATTAGATACAGCAGCTCCATGTTCTGACTTATACTGCAGGCATTTCCATTCTTATTCTAGATTAATTTTGCTTCTGGACACCTCACCAGATTCAGACTATTCAAATCAAGTTACATGTAGCAGACACCGAGTATGGTCTGTTCTTACAAGCAAGTCATTGTCATCATACTATCGGCCATTGAGCCAGTATCAGTCTTAGTGCCATGCAGCACATTACAGACTCCTCACAGCACCCATACAGCAATACTGAACGAGTTAGTTACACACCCTGCGAACATAGATTACAAAACGTAAGATGACACTCGAACATGTGAAACATAGTGAAGCATTCGAACATTTTCAACACTCGTAAAGCTGAAAATCCCCACAGTCAATATGACTGGGTTTATACTCCGAATGCCTGGCATCCGCAATCCGGGAAATCCTGCGTTCATTCCCACAGTTAACTATTCTCATCATCACCCAAACTTGCAACAAAATGTAGAAATAAACAACCGCTCCGTAACAGGTTTTATATTTGCTGTTCAACTTTCAAATGCCTACAGTCTTGAAGCCTCGTATGTACATATATCAGCAAAAACAAAACAAAAAAACCCCAGTCTGCTGCTGGTTGGTGGAGGTCGGATAAACATGGAAACAACTGAAAACACAAGTGAAAGTTTATTATGAGGTGTACTTGAAGGAAAACAGCAACTATTTCAGTCTTCGACAGAAATATCCAACAATGCCAGTCCAACGGACAACAAATTCAAAAACATAAGGTGAACATATTGACAACTGCAAAATTGGCTGTCATTATTTTTTACAATTGATACTTCATCAGCACAGCAAAGTAACTTCATACTGTTGGCTTGTAGTTGTAGCGTTTGCGTTTGTATCATTACTGGCAGCTGTTGTGATTCTGTCACTCTAATGCTTATCTACGTACGGTATATTTAATAATTCACAGCCATGAGATGAACTGTGAAAGTTTGAACAGCAGGTCAAAGAAAGGCAAAGTAGAATAATGAAGGCATGGCTTAAGGACTTGCTAAGCAAGGCAACTGGAAAAAGTCAACACAGACAAAATATAAGGAATGAGATGAACATGTGGTAACCACTACTGCAACCATCAGCTCTCAACGACGACAGCATGCATGGTAACCAAAACATTTAATATTTACAGTGGGACATAATTTTCACTACACTACGCTCAGAAGAGGGAGTTTGATTAAATGGAGTACCCAAAGTGTGGCCCGCTCGACTGCATCTACTGCAAAGACCTACGAAAACAGAATGCAAAAGCTTAGACTTTGATTTTTGTGTGTGTTCAAACAGCTTTGGTATGGCAGAGTCAGTGAACTGACCGTGGGGACGTCATAGCAAAAGCACAGCATGTAAATACTGCTTGCATAAGAACCAATAGATCAAAATTACTTTATGCTTTATGCCAGTGATCAGGAACAAGCAACTGTAGAAAGAGAACGTTATCATTTCTGACACAAAAATAAATAAAAGCTCAGAAACTGCTAAGCGACTAGTGATGTCTTTCTCTCTCTGAGTCGGCACTTTCTCCTGGAAATGGTCCACTGGATGGGCATCCGAACTCAGCAAAAGATAAGCCATCAGCACTTTCACAGGATGCAGACCGCATCCTTTCATGTGTTCCAAGATTATACTGTGGCTATAAAGGAAGTGTCACAGCACCTTGAGCGTGCATCACCTTGCCCTGGACGTCAAGGTGCTGTGGAAAATATACACGCATGAAACCAGCTGGCTTGGTGTAAGACGTAAATGTCAGCGGAATATAAACTAGAAGAGGATGGGTTTGTCCGCAGTCTTGTCCAAAACGTACTGGGTGAAGCGTCGCACAAACTTGGGATACTCCCGCTTGTAGACAGACCGTAAGACTGATGATGGCGCCCACCCTCCAGGGTTCACTGAAAATGAAGACAGCTGGGTAACGCCTGCTTTGTCAAGAGTAGACATTTGCTCTTAGTATACACTTACATCACCACAGTGTTTACTTGAAAACCTTTCATATCCCCCATGACCTGAAATGTTCCTCTTTTTTTTTTTTTGATGATGATTTGCACTTTTTAAAACTCAGGACCTCACACTACTCTCCCCCGCAAGCACACACACACACACTCAACCAACATGTCTGAAATGGCCTGTGGAATGCAAGTAAGCGTAGCAGGCAATCAGGCAAAGCAATATTTTTCACTGATATTTTTCCTGATCCATTACAGACCCCGTACTTTTATATTACACCAAAACTTTAAAATAAGCTAGAAAAGAAATGCCAGCATACCATCTGCTGTGTAAGTGATTTTGCAGGTGATATTGTCTCTTGTGATGTCACCTCCATTGGACGGCGGTTCAATGATTGTCTGACAGATCATGGCTACATTCATTGTGATGCGCACGTACTTGCCAGACTGTAGAAGAAATACCAAAGTTGATAAGATGTTAACTCCTACACCTCATTCAATATGCAATGTCTGGGAGGAAATACTACAAATAGTACAATTAGGAGTTAAATCATCAGGCTGCTACCAAATCTTAACCCAGAAACAATGAGCAAACTGCTTAGAAATAAAGTATTCCACAAGCAAAATCTGCTCTGTAATGAAAGACTGCACAGTATGTATGCATGGCCTTTCATTTGATCACCAAGCATTTTGTACCTGCCAGTAGCAGTTACAGATAATACTTATTGTCTTTACCGGACAGCTGGGATGGTCTGTAGAGTAGTTCACCACAATCCAGTTGTCTGAGCCTTCATCGTTTTCCGCCGGGATGTGGCGGATGTGTGACCAGAAGCAGGCGTCTCTCTGGGATGCAGGCCACACTCGCTTTATCACATTATTATTGATGAAGGTATCGTCTGACAGCCACTCAACGATGCGTGTGCTCTCCAGAGTAGCTGTAGACAAAATAATGATCAAATGAAACTTTGTTGAAAACTGTGTGGGCAAGTGAAAAGTAAAAACATTCCTGAATACCATTTAAAAAAAAAAAAAAAAAATCTTAATGTGTATGCTCAGTAATTCACCCATGTTCAAGTCTGTGTGTGTACAAGCTAAAATGACATCTGCAGTTAAAGTTTAGCGAACCAATGGCATGGTGAAGTTTATTCTACAGAATCTTTTAGTCTTACACAGAAAGTATTCAACAATCTGACAACTTAATCCTCTTTTGAGCCCCTTCACTTTTTCACTGAGGATTGTAGTCAGTGAACCACAAAGTAAAGATTTGGAGAAGAAGCCCAGTGTTTAACGTAGAACCTTCTTGCTGGCTTACCTTCCCACTCCAGCCTGTTTTCGAAGTCCCAGAAGTAGTGACACACTTCATGACCAGTTATTTTCTGCAAACCCATGAAATCACTAGATAAGAAAATGCGTAGTTAATAATCAGAAGATACACATGATCCCAAGATATTCACTGTGATCAGTATCAACATGGCAGATTCAGTTACTCTATAGTCGTATTTAAAAAAAACCCACCACCACCACCATCACTCATGTGAACTGGCGACAAGGACGATACAAACATGTGGATCATGGCTCTATTCCCCTGTGCCAAAAAGCATAGACATATATATATATATATATATATATATATATATATATTCCACTGACCCATATGGGAAACACTTTGCTTCTAGATGTTCAGGAGCTAAACATAACATGTGTATGAGATGGCTGACCGCTGCTCACCTTGACGGTACACACCGCTTTCATGGGGTCAATGACGATGCCGTTCTCCTCCAGTTCGCGCTTGAAGACCTTCAGGTCACCCTGGTCTACGATACACTGCCACTCCTGCTCCTCAGCCTTGTTTGCCGACAGCAGGCGGCGCAAGTGTGATGTCGTTATTTCGTTAATCTAAAACATAGTACAGGGTCATTAATTAGGCGCAGCTGTGTGATTACAACTACAAGACATTATAATCATACAGATTTTTATAATGCTTATTTTACATACCTCTAAGCCCTTTTAAAAAAAGAAAGAAACCAACAATAACAAAATACACCCCCTCTCCCTCAAAAACAAACAAAACAAAAACACACCACAAAAACATCACAAACAACAAACAGCTACAAAAAACAAAAAAACAAAACAAACAACCAACCAAACAAACTAGACAAGTATTTATTAACTGTAATCCCTAGAAGTGAAATTAGAATCCGTCCTCTATTGCTGGATATCAAATCATCTCTGATCCAGCATTTGACCAGACTAGCCGCCAAGGCTCAACACCTTGGCCTGTGCAAATCGTAATGATCAAAGATGCATCAGCACCCCATGAGAGATGCCGAACGAACGACTCACACAAGTAAAGGATGTTCAGGACTGCCATTTGCATCAACATTCTGTTGCACAACAAACTGCTAGCACACAGTAATTTCCCTCACTCCAGCCTGGGACTATAACCTGTATATTTACCAATTAATGTACCCCACTTCCGACAGATACTCACCTCATTGTACATAGGATGTGAAGGCGACAGGGAAATGTGCTGTGGCGGTTTCAGTGGAGTAGGTTCTTTCTTTTTCTGAAATCCAATGAGAAATAAAGTTACATACTTCTGCCATGCTGCACAGGAAGCAGGCTTGGGGATAATGACTGCCCTTTCACATATATGAAAATGATGAAATCCAATCACCCTTTCATTTCTTTTTTATTTTTAAACAATAGGTTTATACAGAGCTAAATGTAATTCAGTGTGTGTGTGCCCTGACCACTTTCCTCAACATCATGATCAGTCAAATTTGCAGACATCATGCAATTTTTTCTTTTGCCCAGATCTTTTGCTAATACAAATGAACTGTTTTTCACACACACACAAAAATAACCCAAACAGTACGATGGGTCAACAACGATCCTTCAGCTGGACCACTCTTGTAATATCATCATTGTTTCTTGAAGTATGCAAGACTTGTTTCAAGTTCAAAGAAATGCTGAGGGGGAAAAAGAATTTTAAAAAAACACAGAAGAAATAACAAATCTAAAACCCTCAAGCAACGTATCAGAGAACTTAAGATTGTGAATGAGCGAGGGGGGGGGGGGGGGAGAGAACAGAGGAGGGCGTGCGGCATGTTTCGAGGTTTAATGACTTTTGTCCACCATCCTTACAGTTTGAAAGATGCTGCGCACCAGGGAACCTACTTGTGTTTGGGCCCCTGCACAAACCCATGAACTTCCCATGGCGAGACAGAAGCACAGTCACCTGAGCTATGCCGAGCACCCGAGGGAGAGAAGGGGAAGAAGAAAAATAAAATAAGAAGAAAAAAAAAAATGCATCCACCAAAACCTTCTCCTCCTCCTTCTCCAGTTTGTCAAGTGTGGCGTCCACAGCATCGTAGAACTCATCTTCTGTGATCATACAGTGTGGACCCTCCTGTAAACATAAATAGTAAATTTACACAAATGGAAAATGTTCAATTTACACTGTACAACATATTCAACCTACTAACTAGTCAATCTGTCCAAAATGAAAGTTTATAAAGTGAAATATTATGAACACTGACAGAAAACCTTTTTCAAATCAGTGCCCCCCCCCCCCCCCCCCCAAAAAAAAAAAAAAACCACCAAAAAACAAAAACAAAACCACAAACAAACAACAACAACAAAAACAACCAAAAAAACAAACAACAAAAACAAAACAAAAACACAACAACAAAAAACAACAAAAAACAGACAAAACAGATCATAACAAACCATCCAGCCTAAAGTCAAACAATAATTGCAGGTAAGGTTCAACAGCACAGACACAGATGGAAGCCCCAAGACTCACCTCGTAGTCTGGACCTCCCACGACGTGCAGTTTCTTTTCATGTGCCGTGAGTTTGTATGCTTCCTCGTACTTCTTCCTCCTGTCTATTTCCTGTAAAACAGGAATCAAGAAGACAACAGAGTCAAAGCAAAGTACCACACAATTTAACAGTTCAAGAGTTCTAATCATGCACAATTGGATTATGTGCTTCTTTTTTTTCTTTAAAAAAAAACAAACAACTAATGTCTGGTTGGAAATAATAAAATGATTGACATTTTCACTGATTTCCAGCACTGCCTGGAAACTGCCTGTAGCTGGTATTCTACCACTAGTAACAGACAAAAATAGATTCTGCAAACCCTTACATAAGCTACAGGTGCCCACATCTCTTTATTATTTTTCTTGTGTTGTTTGTGTACCCTGCCTGAAGTTAAAAAGGGGGGAAAAAACGGACAAGTAGATTTGCAAACAAATCCTCCATCAATCAAGATACATCATGCTAAGCATACAGAGGAGATTCACTCAGTCATACCCTTTCGAGTCGTTTCTTCCATGCCTCTTCTCGCTGAGACATGAGGTCGATACAGTGTGACAACGTGGCGATAATGCCAGCCGTGGTGGCTTTGAAGGTGAAGGCCTCCCCCTTGAAGTCCACAGCATGTCCGCCATGCTGTTGTAACACTGATGCTAGAAGACAAACAAAATACATCACAGTCAATCATTACTGGACACAGGACGTGCACATGTATATATATATGAATTATGCATGTGTGCATGCGCATGCACTACAATCAATCTCAGCAGGTACTGGCGTGTAATGGAGCTACACTGAGAAGGTGAGAACATGCACAGCGCTCCCAACAATGGGTTTTTTTTTTTTACAAAATGCAATATCAAAAACTTGTTCCTCTCATCACATGATCAGTGTATGCTGTAAAAACCAAAAAATGCAAAGACAAAAAAGCATTTCCGAGTGTGTTTTTTCAAATAATTCAGTCATTAGTTAAATCACCAAAGATGAGAGATCTGCACAATTACTATACATTCAATCCTATTACATGTACTTCATAATGATATTAATAATAATAATAATAATCGCATTAATATAGGCGCTTTATCCCAAATATTTGGCTCAAAGCGCCGCGAGCTAAACCCAACACGCACGCTCACGTGAATCACACGCATTCTCTCACACACAGGACATAAACGTATTACAATCACGTGGTGCGAAGGGTCAGCTCAGCTATTGAAATTTCGGAATTTAGACATGCATTTATTTTTCAAACTTAAAAAATTATTAAAAAAACCTACAAGTTTGTAGCTGTGATACTTACCCAAATCCTTCCCTCTGAGACGCATGCCCTCTGCGTGTGTCGAGTGGACTTCAGGGGAGTTTGGTCCCAGTCGATCAAGGTCAAGGTCATCCTCAAGGTCTTCATGTTCCACTACAAACATAAATTAAATTTATATATTGTCAGATTGGAACAAACTACTACAGATTACCACTGTCACAAAGATAGCTCTGTTACTGTTAGGCAGTTGCAAAGGAGTATGTGTGCCAGGAGTAAGAGTCACACTTTTCTCTGTTATATGTACACTAGCAGAGTACCCGGCTTCGCTCGGGTATACATACATGTATACCGGTTTACTTGTTGAACATTACTTGTGTCAATCCACTTTAATGCTGTCGGTCCACACCCTTCACTGTCACAGTCTCATTGTCATACTGTCAACAGCCCAATCACACACACACACACACACACAACTTGATAGAGTTTATTTTGTTCTTTATCCTATGTTCTCCCCCAAGTGTCCTTCTAGGCTCATGGCAAATTTGGTGGCAATCGGCTGACTCGTTTGGACGCCAACCCCTGACACATAGACACACACACACACACAGACGCTAGCCGCTTATTATATAGATGAACATGGATTGTTGTATTGCTGTACATCCTGCTCTTATTACCAATGAAACAAGACTGATACAAGGCCACTTACACTCCTGCGTTGCTCCCTGAAATACAGCAGATGCACAACTGTCGAAATAACTCTGAAGCGTGTCGATCTGTCGGCAGAGAATGTCCCGGAAAGTCTCCATCTCTGCAAGCTTTTCCTTCAACCCTCGCCCTCTCTGCAAAAGAGGAAAGAACACAACCACAATAAAGGAACTGTCTTCAGTCAGCATGCTGTGACATAAATACTGGCTTTCTTCAAACACCACAAATTGTACAAGTCTACAAACCTACAGTTAAACGGCATAAGGGGACTAGTCCTAGCCAAAGAGAGGATTCCCTTCCAGGGATAGTCTAACAGACAGCAGGTCGGGCCTAGCAGGTGCCCCCTTGGACAGCTGTCCCAATTTCGCGGTGAAGCCTGGGTTTGATCCCTGGTCGAGCTTGTATGATACCGTGTTGTTGGGTTTGTTTTTTTCTGGCTATGGGGCTGCTCATCGGGGGTTTCTCTCTGGGCTATCTGACTCTCCTCCCCAAGCAAAATTAAAAAGTAGGATAGGTAGGTTGGGTGGCACTGCACCGCAGCAACACGTTTCCCCAGGGGGACTGAGGTAGCCCAGATTTTCCAAAAGGAACAATAAAGTAGTGAAAACAAAAACAACAAAAACAATATTAAAAAAAATGACCTATGCAAAACATCACAACACAGATGAATATGACTACAAAAGGTGATGCTTACAAAAACAAACAGGGCTTTGAATCCACATTGGACCTTGGTCACAGACCAATTCATTTTCTAAATGTCCATTACTTTCTTACAATGGCAGACGTCTGTCCTACCTGACTTCTATGGTCAGCCAGGACATTTGTCAGTCTTATCATATTTAACCGATGTGAACCTCTGTATCAAATACCTTGTCATCAATACCATGCAGCTTCAAACCATGCATGGTGCACACAGACCTAGCTAGGTCATACTTGGACGGACTTTCACAATCACTGACACTGACTGAGTCCAGCACTGTCTCCGAATCAAAGAAATCCTCATTGTCACTGTCACTGTCACTATCGGGCACCCCCACCTCCCAGTCCACGACTCGACACGCCTGACTGAACCGATCCCACTCGCGACCATCTTGAACTTCACCGTCAATGAACTTGTCTACGAACTCTACCCGATCAAGTGACTTCTCTCTGAGAACAGCAAGCTTGGGAGAAGAGTTCCCCATCAGCAGTTTGCACACAATTTGGAGGGGGGAAAAAAAAGTCACCAAAACAACATTCCAAGTCAAACAGCCCCGTTCAGATACTCCATGCTCTTGTGTGGAACGCCATCTTTACACACAGAAGACAAACGTGTCTCTCTCTCTTCAGTGTCCTGTAACCTGGCTGTCTCACACAGCATGTGTCTTATCAATCATACTGTCTCAGGGGGGACCTGAACACTGATTAGGAACAGGATTGGCCTATACGTAAGCTGTCACCTGGGCAATATGCCTATTGCTTGACATCTACTGCAGTGAAACTTTTGTCCTTATAGAGTAACCAGCAAATAATTTATCCTGCATGCATACCCCAAAGGCTGAATCCAGAATCATAATGTGAAAATTTAAATGATACAGCACATGACCTTATTAAAGTTGGATTATCTACTCAAACATGATAAGATAAATTGTTAATGTGTGCATAAATTTACTGTTCAATCCAACATTAAAGTCAATGACACATAATGTGGGCCAACTGAAGAGGCAGGGTCTAAACTGAGGCCTATACTATCAGACCAGTAACATTACACAATGATCATTGAAGATCACCTCTCCAGTTGCCTGGTGCATAATCTTCAGCAAAGTGGCTGGGAGCACTCTAGTGCTCTCTTACCAGTTTTTTTCTTTTGCTGTAACTGCACACGAAATGAGTGAGGGAGTTTTTTGGCTTGTGTGTGTGTGTGTGTGTGTGTGTGTGTGTGTGTGTGTGTGTGTGTGTGTGTGCTCTTTTTAATTCGTGTTGAATTTTGTTGCTTACTTTGCCTTTCCCATTTTTTTTTCTTTTGATGTAACTGCACACTAAATGAGCGTGTATGAATGTGTGTGTGTGTTCTCTTTTTAATTCTTATTTAATTTTGTTGCTTATTTTTGTCTTTCTTTGGATACAATTTAATTAAATGTATTGTGTTTTTGTACAGTACTCTTGCGGTAGAATGAACATGTTTGAAAGATGGGCCTGTGCCCCCCACGGTCTGAATGTCTAAGACTAGGAAGGCACCAGACAGACGTACCAGACAGACAGACAGACAAACACATCATGGGATGTTTACCATTACTCCATGCTCAGCTGGGCCCACTGTCGGAATTACTCAACATCAATTTAGCGCCTGGCTGCAGCATAAGCAATGATCTCCACCACTACCTGCCAGGAGAAGCTAAATACCACCAGCCATGCCCCAAACACACCATAGCCAGCCTCTCCCATCTAGCTCCCTGGACAATTAATCACGCTGAACTGGCTTGGCCATGCATAATGCAGGGGATTTCCGTCCCTGTCTCAACTAGGATACCTGACCAGTAGGTAATGCTTTACTGTCATTGGGTAAGACGACCTAAGCGACATGGATATACTGTAAGCACTTAGGCCCTTTTTATCATGTGATGGTAGTGCTGTGTTAAGTCAAGCTCAACACCTACTTATAGGGAACACACTGAAAAGAATCTCTGCTATTTGGAGGGTACTGCCTGCTGGACATGTATACATACATTTTTTTTTAAAAATGGCCAGTGGGCAAGTTTTTGGGATGGTTTCATCTGTACAGTTAGGAGTGAGGCTTGAGAGTCATGGTGAGATACGTATCACTTTGATATATATATATATATGGTAAACTGGCACTGACTGTAAGCCATTAACTTACATGAAATGTGTGCCATCACAGGAACACACATGCATGCATACTTAATTATGTTCTCTGCGTTTTACTACAGAGAGCCATGCCTAATCTGTGTCACCTTGAGTAGGCTTCACAATTAGAAGGAGGAATGGGGTATGGCCCCATCCCATAAAGTTCATCCTGCAAATATCTCATTCTGCTATTTTGTCTCTTTTGTTATTGTTGGTGGTGGTGTTTTTTTTCCTTTTTTCTCTCTCTCTGCAAGTCTGTCAGATGTACCAAAGACCCCAGATCTGCTATATTATACTACTACAGCGGATCAAGGGTCTTTCAGGTCCACTGACTCCAAAAGAAAGAGAATAAAATTGATTTCACAGAGCAGAAAGGATTAAAAAAAACACAGTTTCAAACTGTAATAATAGTCTCCTGGGAAAATATTAAGTGTTCTTTGTCTAATTAATAATTATAATTTATATTATATGTACACACATTATACATCCCCACAAATTTTCCTGACTGAAAAGTTACCTTGAAGGATGAGGCCGACGCTGTGGACAGACTGGTGCCGGAGGCGAGGGACAGCATGGAGCCATGGCGCCGTAGATTGTTTTCACTTCCATACCCTGACTCTGCTTGCTGAAACAGTGAAAACACGGCACTGTGGTGTTCCGGGAATCTGACCTCAGCACACAAGACAGTCTGGCTGGTGTATGGCTGCAGCTTGGAGTGCGCGCGCGCGCGTGCGTGCGTGTGCGTGTGTTGGGGGCAGGAGAGGGGGCTGCTGCATAAAAATCTCTGATACAGTGGTACTGTGATAGTCTGCGTGGTGGCTGGGGTATGAGCGAGTGAGTGAGTGAGTGTGTGTGTGTGTGTGTGTGTGTGTGTGTGTGTGTGTGTGTGAGACAGAGTGAACTCAAACTTGAAATTTACTGACTATGCAGAGTATGCCTACAGCCCATTTCAAAGGGGGAGGATATATTATATGTATGTACACTGCTGACAATTATGCATGAGTTTTAAAAGAGAGAGAGAGAGAGACAGACAGACAGACAAATGAAATGAAACTTTGTTAATGGTAAAAGACATTGGTCTAGTGGTCCAGTTTTCATTCTTGCCGTTGCTAATGCTGCACACACACACACACACACACACACACACACACACACACCTAGATCTACATCCGCTCACACTGCAGACACGACATACAAAAGGTATAGGTAGCAAATGCAAAGAGAGAGAGAGAGAGAGACAGAGACAGAGAGTGAGAGCGAGAGTTGGAGCCCAGGAAGAAAAATGTGGTTGTGTAAAAAACCTGAAGAGTGAAAGTATTGACACTGCAAAGCATGAATTCTGTGGACGATCACTTTTATACAATTTTATACACAAATACTGTAGTTACTACTATTACTACTATCAGCTATAAACAATGATCATTAAAATTAAGTTTTACCAGGGCGGATAACTGATCAACCACTCACCTTATGGAGTTCTATGGAGTCAACCCATCTCTGCCGCTCATCAGGACTGGCACCACGAAGATACCACACACTGTCATTGACACTGACGTCAAATCGACACTCATCAAACTGATGGGGCTACAAAAAAACAAGAAACAAAAAAAAGTGACTTTGAGTTTGAATTTCATGCCTCTTGACACACACACACACAGACAAACTGAACCATTCTGAGCTCGAACACTTGAACGACGTTACGAATGTAAACAAAGTGAAAGTTCCACTCAGTTCATCACTGTCACTTTTCTGTTCTGTTCAGGATGTTGGCAGGAATCCCCCCTCCCCCCCCCCCTCGCCATGAAAGTGCGAATGCTGCAAGTTAAATGATTGTGCACATATAATGACTTGACTATACATTTTCTAGCAGTCTCACTAAGCTACTGTCTTATGCTCAGGGTCCATACAGGTTCACAGTCTCAAAAATTCATGACTTTTCCATGACTTTTTCAGGCCAACTCTCCTGTTTTCCACATGTGACACCTTCCTCGCCCTCTTTCACACCGACACTCGCGAGGGTAGAAATTATGAGCTTATCCAAGTTATCGCAGTCAGGCAAGACCAATGTTCAGAGTTAGTCATTAGCCTTATGGGAAGGCAGTTTGTTGATATTTTTGGCCATCAGTCCTGTGAGTAATCAGCAAGCTGACCGTTTCACTGTTGGGCTCAAAATAGCTTCCATAAAATTCCGAAATTCCATGACTTTTCATGACTCCTGAGATCATTTCATGACTTTCCAGGCCTGGAAAAGCTATTTCCAAATTCCAAGACTTTTCCAGGATTCCATGACCTGTATGGACCCTGTATGCTAGTCAGGTCACACCTAGTAGTAGTACAGGTCTACACCCACTGACAATGAGTTCACGCTGTGGGGGTGCAGGTCAACAGGTCACTAACTAGGCTGGTGTTCTGTCACCAGTGAAACCACTGTGATGCCAGCAGCATAAAAAGACTGCAGAGCACAGAGGTACACATGCACGTAGCATTGTGTGAAAGTGAACAATGTCAACACAGACAAACTGGCTGTCAGTTTCACCCCCTGCCGAGTGCTTGTATCTCTCACCATCTCTTCATTTGATTTACAATGGCAATGAGTGAATGACATACGTGCTCTATATTCTATGCACCTGATTGTCCATTGTCATATAGGCCATTCGTGATCACATCACATGGCGTCAAAACAAAAGGTTTTGAATGCTGTCGTCTGAAAAACTTGTGGCAGCAGATTATCAAACTCAAAGCCTACAACACTGAAACCTGAGAGTGGGACTGGGGACCGCATAATAAGCTTGATTTAATTAAATTTATATACAGTTGTACATGTACTGATGTAGATGTACTACTAGTACTAGCAGTGTTGTTGCCAGCCAAAGGCAATAGGTCAGTTGGACCTGGCTTGAAGAAAACAATAGGTCCAATTGTCCTGGCTGGAAAAAAAAACAATAGGTCCAAACCCATGGTGCAAACTGACTTCAGCAGAGTGTTCAGTACTAGTTTGGAAAGTAGGTTTTCACATCACTTTCAACCCCCCCCCCCCCCACCCCCCTACTGCCTCCACGCAAAAACAATAGGACATTTGACCGGACAGGGGTCAGTGCAATGGGTCAAATCGGAGATGAATCGGTCAGAGACCTGAGACCGGGGCCTCGCAACAACACTGCTACTAGTACTACTAAGACAGCAAAGTTCAGAGAAAAAAAGAAAAAAAAAAAAAAAACTTGAACAGTTTGTTTCAGTTGGACAAAGTGGCCACTGATGAACCCACTACAATTTACAGACAGGACGTACTTGAGGACGTAGTGCTTATCAGCAGCTTACACTCACTTGGCTATCTCATGCGTCATGTTACTCACGTTTGACCGTCATGTTAGTCACTTTAGCGTGCTTCTTTGGACATAGCAGAAACTACGGACATGGGAATTCGCACTCGGAGCTGCATGGGAAATCCGGCATCCTGTTTACGAAAACGCAGTCTGTATCTACCTAAAACACGGCAATGTGTTAACTAGGCAGCCATGACCACGCCCCCACAGTAGCAGTCATGTGTCTGGATCAATGGTGATCCTGCCACTACTTGTCAGCTTTCCTTACCGTGACTGTCGCGCGGGTCAAACTGACGGCACCACGACATCCGAATGCAGTTTCGTCCTCCGATTTGTAGTAACTAAGTGTTCCGTCTTTGAGAACGATATAGCGGTCTTGCCAGCCGTGCAGATAATTCGTCCATTTACTAAGTGTACCGTGTAACTCCGGCAACGGTTCCTCATCTAACTCATCTTCGTCGTCAGTCAAGCTCAAGACATCCTTCTCCGCCGACTCGGCCATTTTTCCACTGAAGAACACCACTAAAAACTTATGTTTGGAACATTACATCACAGTCGAAAACCAATGGACGTATTTCACGTATTCCTGTTGAAATCCGGATCATCTAAGGCGACAGAATCAAGTCAACTTGTGCTCCACATTTTGGCTGTCATCACACCCCGAGCCGCCATTTTGTTGAGAGCTGTGACGTCACGTTATACCAAAGGGGAGAAACTCTTCCAAACCATGTTTAATTTGGTGGGGTTATCTACCTTCCCTCTGGTGCTCCAGTTGCTCAACGTTACAACAATGTCCATACTCCATAACATTATCAACAATCGTTTTAGCCTCTACACAGATTGAAAGGTCTATCATTGGTGACAGATGATAAACCAGTTTTTTTTTCTCGCGAAAAACGCCACTTTTTCCGAAACTGAAAAGAGTTTTTTTCTTTCTTTTTTTTTCATGGAAAAACGGCAATTGTTCAGTTCAGCCGGTCAGTCTTCAGTTGGTTCCGGCGGCGTGTCACTGCCATTCTGACGGCGCTGTGACCACCACACCTGGCCGGAAGGAAAAAGGAAAGACAAACAACAACAAAAACAACAACAACAACAACAACTTGAATGGATGGAACGGGAGGGGTACAAAAGCCGGATACCCCCCCCCCCTCCGGCCCCGGCCGCCCGCCCCCCTCCGGCCCTCGGCCGGTTCCGCCGCCTATATGTCAGTATTAGTTATTCCGCGGTATGCGCTGCTTTCAAAAACTATTACTATAGCAATTAGTTATGTGAAGTCAGTGTTGTTCCCGTTGTCTGCACATTCGATGGGCCTGGAGACTGACTTCTTTTACCTCCCTTTTTCATTTTCTTGTCTTTCTTTCTTTTTTTCTTTCTTTCCTCTTCTCCTTCATTAAAGGTTTTGTCCCAGAACAAGCTAACACTGCAGCCGCCGTCTCCGGCGTCCGCCTAGTCTCAGAACCATTCGAGGCAAATGAATCCGGGGAAGGTGAAGGTCACGCACAGCCAACTCAGAGAGCGCCCCGGCAGGCCGCCTGTCCAAATTGAAACAGTTCCTCAAAGACAGGCATTTTTTGCACCTCCTGGCAAATTAGCTCGTTTGGCCAGTTTGTCTTTGCAGCTTTCGTCAATTGTGGCCGGCGACAGAGTCTGTGTAACTTTAATTATGTAAATGAGTTTGACAACTTGGCAGCCGGACCCTGCTCAGCCACTGAGTCGTGAGATGCGTTGGCCGGACTGATGACGTCAGAAGGCGGAGATGTCGGTGTAAACAAGCCATATTTGTAAACAAGAGAACTGAATTGTATCAGTCGTGTCTCATGATGACCCACTTCTCTGCATGTGAAACTTCAGGCATGTCTTTCGTTCACGTTGTTTAGTATTTCTCTGAGTTTGCCTTTTTCGGTAATGTCAAGTTCATTTCTCATCACTGATATCTGATCAATGTTTGCCACAGTCTAACCTCGTGTTTTCAGTAATGCTTAGACTGACCATAAATCTTACTCATAAACCATAAATGAACATGTACTTTATTATTATTATTATTATTATTATTATTATTATTATTTCTTCCCAGAGAGAGGGGAGCCGGGGTGGCCGAATGGTAGAGCGTTGGACTTCTAATGCTCGGGTCGTGAGTTCAGTCGTATCCCGGCTGGAGCCAAATATTTGTGCCGCCTTTTTCATCGTTGCCCCGTCTTTGATGTCACCCGTGTGTGGTGGAAAAGGACGTTAAACCCCCAAACACCCACGCACCCTTCCCAGAGAGAATTACTGAATCGGCCTATTTCACACGATGAGTTTGAATATTATTAACCCCAAGTCTTACCAAGTAAGTCTGGGCTTGTGCATCAGTGGCCTAAAAATTTTACCGGTAAAAAATGGCTTAGTGGGAGTGTTGCACTTTGATTATACTCGTGGTTTGTTTGTGATAAGAGCCGCCGAGGAACCGTTAATCTTGCCTGATTTTCGTATACAGGGCCAGAAACCGAAAAGGAGTCAGTAACGTGGGATACTATGCGAAACCCGTTACCCCTTCTCCCCTTCCCCAAACCAAAACAACCACCACCAAAAACCATGGACAGAGCTCGAGGAACTACAGACAAATCGTTTAGTTAGCACGTGTATAGACGGAAATTCTGTCACCACAAGGAACAATAAGGCTACATACCAGAGATGCAAATCTGGCGGAAAACGCTATATATTCCTCTTACACATACCGCTGCAGATGACACCCTAGAAATGCTTTAAAATTCACAAAAAAATTCACAAAAATCAGGCAGCCATAGACTCATGCGTAGAGGAAATTTAAACAAATTCCAATGTTCCGTTTTTTGGCAATGTTGGCAGCGACCACATACCCCCTCATTCCACGGTCGTCTGCTGGCTCCTGTGCCAGCCGCGCATGAATACAAATAGTCCACAAGCCAGCCTCATTTTTCCCTAATTTTACTATTACCTGGCATGAAACTTGTTTACAAAGCCAACAAAAAGCACCAGATTGCCATTGTTTACTCTGCACACAAATTTTAAAAGGGGCAAAGATTTTCTACTATATTTAGCCGAATTCTTACTACATGCCCCGGAAGCTAATACCGGTGTGTAGCCTGTAATAAACAACTGTGTACAAGGGTGGCGCTTTCCAAATTGGTTCCAAAGGCCACAGCTACAAACGACACCTTACAGTCAAATGGTGTGAGTCTTGTTGATTTATTTGTTTGTTAGGGTTGCCGTTACTTTTTTACTTTTTAAATTTGCTACGTTTGAGCTTATTCAGTCCTGTGATACGGATGTCTTGAAGAATAAGGCAGCAGTGTAGTAGTTTTACTGAAATTGTTTTTTTGTTTTTTTTACTCTCAAGTGTTGAAACAGAGCTCTAGGAGTTTGGAAGGCAGATTCACTTGGCTACATACCACGTCACAGCAGGACCGAATGTCGTTTAATTCCCTGTCTCTTTTTGAGGAAATCGATGTTCAGCCCCCCCCCCCCCCTCTCTCTCTCTCTCTCTCTCATCAGCTGGTTGTTGTCCTCTAGAGCCGGACAGACGCAGGGGAAAAGAAGAAGAAAAAAAAAACACCTGGCAGACACACAACCCATAGCGCTACCGTGCACGCAGTTTGTTTTTTGTCCTGTGGGTAAAGCGGACTCTAGGCACATTATATCATGCTCCTGACAATGCTAGGGAGTTTTTTTTTTATTTTTTTTTTTTTTTTTTAATGTGTGTCAACATGGCATCAGCACCGACCTGTCTTGCAGCACACACTATTCCATATCACAATACATATACCAAAAAGGCTCAAAGTACGAGGACAACAGACAAATTAAATGGGCCACAGGGCCGCCTCCAGGGGAAAATAATTTATTATGACAAATACTGACGTTGATGCCGATGACCTCCATGAAACTCAAATAAAGAACGCTGTTTGTGTTCGTCTCCCGGGCAAGTCTGTTTTGGGAATAAGCTTTGGTCTAAACGTCTTTGGGCCTTTTGATCGATTTCATTTTTTTAAAGGTGCTGACGCTCATGGGTTGTTCTGAGTTGTTTTCGTGGTGTAGTCTATCATCGCATCACTTAGACACATGGCAATGAGTCAACAGAAGCGTATTCGATGTCGCGGCGACCACACTCAGCGCTCCAGTCGTGTGACAAAAGTGACAAAATTTAAATGTTCAACAGCTCGCGTAAAGTGTAAGCAACATTGTGTCACATCAAAAGCTGTACTCAGTAATCATCAAGATAACGTATTTCGAGCGTGCACGCGCACTCACGAGTAAAATTGTTCCCAAACAAATGCTAGTTTGGCAAAGATGGAATAAGTTCGTTTAAGTGATGAGAAAGGGTTATAAGGCTATTGACCAAAAACGCAAGAGAGGTGATCACTGGTTGTAAGAATGGACAATTACACACTTTGATCGGCTGTCTTGAGAATCCGGTCCGCACACTGCCGTCCGCACGACAGAAAGCACCAATCTCTGCAGGACAGAGGAGTTCTGCCGCTTGCTTGTCTGGCCCGCTGGTTGGTGGCGGGGCTGGGGGGCAAGGTGTACACGTAAAAGCGGCCATCAGAGGACCACGCCGTCCAGTGCAGGGAGGAATGTGCCCAGGTCCAGCAACAAGATTCAGCCGCCCTCCCATACCTCAGCGTGTGTGCCTGTCTCCGCCAAAAGCTTCGGCACACAACAGGACAGCACGGCACAGAACTGTTGAGGACGGCGGCGGCGGGACACTGACTTGGGTCGCTCACATATAACCCCTTCGTAAGCTGGGCTCAGCGCTCAGTTCTGCTTCGTGGAAAATTACTTGTGTTGGCGGACGTGTCGACCAGCTCCGGCCCTTGTGAACTGAACAAGGGATTTTTTTTCTTTTTTTCTTTATGGCTTTAGCTTTTGACAAGGTGGTTCACGTGTTCTGACAGACCTGAAGTTAAAATGACAAGCTGGATCTGATTGACAAAAGACGGCTGACAAGCTGATTCAGTTCTGATCAATTTGAAGCCAAGACGACAAGCTGATTGACACGGTTCCGACTGAAGGACCTTAAGCTAAAATGGAACTGAGAATATCTCTATCGGAACTCTAGAACTCATCTGGATTGGTCAAGGATTTGAAGGTCAGTAAGACTGATATCTGGATAATCTTGTCAAGTTTCGACGCGTCGATGTCTCAGTGCAATTCGGTTTCATGGTTCGCTGTTAGTGAATTCAGTTCCTCCACCAAACGACAATCATGTTCACTGTTTCAAGCCCCAGAGCACTAATTCTTGAAGTTGACATAGCAGGTTATAATCATTCCCGTGGGTATAAAAGTGTATTCTGCTGATTAAATGCTTTTCAGTGAACATATTCGAGCGAACGACTGAGACGTAGCTCTCAACAACTGCTTTTGGACAATATTAGAGAATAGACGAACCCTGCACAAAAATCGATAATCAGGCTGTCAACAGATGGAATTATAAGTGGCCAGTGACATTTGCTGTGTTCACCACTGAAGAGTGAGTGTAAGGCGGCTAAGTCTCGGCGGTGTTTGCCAAGTATAATCTCTTGATCCCAGGTCCCGCCCCGAGACAAACGCCACACGGGGCATGTGCGTGCAGAGAACGGCCAGGCACTGTTCCCTCAAGTCACCGTTCCCATTCCTCACGGGGTGCATCATGCAGTTGTTCAACCTCTAGGTGTGGCTGGGATCTGATCTGTAACCGTTCTTGTGGTGGATGCAAACAGGATCACGGAGGTTTGTGCGGTAAGGACTGACCTGCGCTAGAGCTGCGTCAGTTTATTGTAGTTGGGCACAAACAAGATCAGGAGGTTTGTGCAATCGCAAGGCACCACGCCATGTAGGTATAGGGACGACATTTGGATCTACACTGCAAGTATAGGTAAAGTTCAGCTTCCGGGACTGTTCTCTCTTGCATTTGCTGGACGTTTGGCGATAAACTTACACAGGTACACCAGCTGCAAAGAACCCAAGAATGACACTGCACTGCACAAGTCCTGTTGGTCCTTCAGTACCGAGCACTCTGCGTTCATCATGAGTTGTCAACGACCGCAAAGTGATTCAGTTTCAAAGTCCGAAGAAAACAAAACATATCTCAGCATTTCTTTGCATAATCTGGGAGACGTGCAAATAGCTCAGACATTGAACTGTCGTTCATCTTCCTGGGACTAAGGGTCTTTAGAGACATTTAAAATACATATTTGCACAACTCCCACTCTTGAAGGCTTATCAGCGAAGTTTTTCAGAAGTAATTTCCACGACACTTGTAAGAAAAGTTGAAATTAGATTGCTGTGTCGAGTTTGAACAATAACTTTGAAGATTCAGCTGTGTATGCACCACCTTAGCATACCTCGTCATCCACGGATTTCTTAACGAACCAATAAGCAGCACGATTCTTTTCATAATCCAAGTCAACCATCTTAAACTAGTTCCCAAAAAAATCCATTTGTGCGTCAGCAGCCATCAACACCAACGTTCTCATCTTCAAGGTCTTCAGCGTAAACAGTGTAGTCTTCGCTATATAAATCATCATGACAACGACCAACATGCTCCAGAGGCTGCTTCACTGTGCACTGTTCCTTCTGGCCATGGTCAGCACCACAAACTCGTCCCGACACAAAAGACAGAGTCGAGGGGGCCCCAGACCCCCCTGCAACAGCTCAAGGGGGAGGGTGTGGGTGCGCGACCCCGACAACTGTTCCAAATATGTTGTGTGTGGCTTCGGCGTTCCCATGGCAACCATGATGTGCCCCGGTGACCTGGTGTGGTCTCGACACGTGAAGAACTGTGTGCCTGCAGAGTCCCGTTGGAACGACTGCACGGACCCCGCTACAGGACAGAGAGGTGGAGCGGTTAGGGGAGGTGTTAGAACAGGGGGAGTGAGAATAGGGAGTAGGGAAGGGAGAGAGTACACAGAAAAACCGCAACGGGGAGTTACACAAAGATTACACCCAGGACTCACCCCAAGGTTACAGCAAGGAGCCACTCAGAGATTACAGCACAGTGTCACCCAGAGATTACAACCACAAGGTGTCACTCAAGGGAGAGGAGAACATGACAGAAGGAGAGTAGAGTACACAGAATGGCCCCAACGCAGAGTCACTCAAAGGAGAGACGAAAACGAAGGAAGATTAGATTTTTCAGATGTTAGCCGCACAGAAAGGTCACATGCACAGCAACCAGTCATTCAGATCAGGCAACAGAATGACTGGTCAAGAAGAGAAAGAGGATTCGGACGGAGAAAGGAAGTCCCGAGACTGGATTTAGGATCCCCAGGCGTTCCTGACGAAAGAGTAGTGCAGAGGCAGACTCCCAGGCGTTCAGTTGGAGTCAGCCCAGGCTTTGACAACACAATGTGGGAAGCCACGTTTCCTGTACAAGACATGTTCTCTACTGAGAGACCGACCACGACAGTCTTCCCTCCATGGAGACGTCCTCGGTGGCTTCGGCGTACCGAAACCCCGGTTTCCCTCCCGGTGCTGTAGCGTGGTGGGCAGACAACGGACAGAAGTGACCTCGACATCGCCACCCACCGCCAGGCTAGTGTGGTGGGAGCCCACATCGACGGCCAAGCCTCGGTCTCTCCTACAGCCTAAGAACGTCTGGTGGGACGTCACCGAAGCGGCCCACGACGACTACTACGCAACCACCGCCACCAAAGAACGCCCCCAACGACCCGGGATCTCCTTTCGCCCGATGGCGGACAACCCGGAGGAGAAAGATTCTGGCACAGCGACGATGACGAGTACCAAGGCCGTCGCCCATGACAACCGGGTCGTCCCCACAGTTCAACGACGAACGGCCTGGTGGAGGAAGACCACCGGCTGGTCTTCGTGGACTTCCACCGCCTCGTCCTCCCCGACCCCCACTACCCTCCACCGTGCGCCCCTGGTGGGCGCCCTGGTCACGGCAACCCGCTTCTCCGTGGCTGGACGCCAGCGTCCATGTGGGTGCCGCAGCGACAGACCACCACCGTTCCGACAACCACAACAGAATTGATCACCAACTACTCCCGCCCCGACGACCACTACTCCCACTACAACGACAACCACACCAACCACTACCACGACCACACCATCTCCAACACCAAACTGATGCCTTCAACAACATGGTTTTCAAGCACCAGAGACATGACAGTGTCCCGTCACGCCGACAGCTGTCTGGTCGCATTCACACTCCGATGGCCATGGAAACGATGACTATGACTATTACTACGAGGAGGAGGAGGAGGACACCCACTTGAAGATCGTCCAGGAAGACAACTCCAGCACCGCGCAGACCGGAAACGAGTCGGCAGCAGACGACCAAATCTGATCACACTTCCTGGGCCGAGCCGGAGCGTCGTTCCAGCAGCAAACGAGACAAAGAAATACTATCCAGGTATGGATACCTTATATTTCCAGTAGACAAAACTGTATAATTGTAAATCTCGTAAACATGTATATAACAATGCCATCGACGGCTCTCTCTCTCTCTCTCTCTCTCTCTCTCTCTCTGTGCTTTGCCCCAGTTGCTGAAGTCAAGTGTGAAGCTGCCTGTTTCTCAGACGAAGCACCGCTTATGAAAGTATTTTTGCGCAATACAGTGGGAAGCATGCTACTAGGAAAGCAGGACCGATGGTCTGAAACAGTACTGATCAGATCCAGCAACTCCTCTGAAATTATGAAGTGTTGGATGCATATTATGAAAGTGGAGCAGATGTTTACTGCAGTCAGTACTGTTCCTTTCAACCGACCACAACATCGCACAGGCTCTTTCTGCAATTTCCGTCGTTTTTTGTGTGTTTGTTGTTTTGTTGTTGTTTGTGTTTTTTGTTTTGTTTTGTTTGTTTGTTTTGTTTCGTTTTGTTTTGTGTTGTGTGTGTGGTTTTTTTTTTGTTTTGGTTGTTTTGTTTGTTTGGGTTTTTTTTTTTTTTTTGGGGGGGGGGGGGGAGGGGTCAGACAACCATGGTCAGTTGTCTCGCTCGTACCCGCACAAGATTTTGAAATCGCCCACCGTTTTACTTGTCCAAACCTGTACGGCAGTAACAGTGGCAAAGTATACAAGGAAGAGGAAGTCCTAGCTATGTGTCTACACAGGTAAGGAAGGTTGCGGCCTCTCTCTCCCCCTCTTTCTCTCTTTCCGCATTCTGTCCTAAGCTTACAACTGAAACAGAAAAATGCCCTAGCAAACAGCAAGTGAAGGAAACGCAAACTGAACGACCTTTATTTTGCAAGACTTGAAATGTAGCGTACATGTAGTACATTTGTCACTTTCAGAACAGAAACAACTGTATAGACATCTGAAATCAGATGCAAGTATTTTTCCTTTTCAGTTTTGAACTCAGCCATAGCAAAGTTATCAGCACATGTAATGTGTATATGTCTTGAGCATAGTTCTAAGCATCCGCTTCTCAATGGCAATTGCTCAGAATGTTACCGCTGTGTATGTGCGACGAGTTTCACAAGAAACCTGGTTAAAACAAACCGTAAAATCGGCGTTGCTCTGCACTTGTAGCTTTCCCGTAACCTCTAGACGAAGCAACAGGTAAGAGTTTGCAACGGAACACAAGCAGGGCAGTTTTGCATGTCTGAGCAAACAGACGCGCTCATTACTAAGGGCACATGATGTCCAGAACAAGACAAGTCACGACTGACATTGTTAGGAAGGGGGCAGAGTTCAAGTAGCCTGTAGGATGGACAAATTCAGAGAATCAGAATTCAGAATTGTTTATTGATAGGCCTCAGGCCCGTTCAAAGTTGAGAGTGACATCCAGAAATTCTTATACACATCAATACTTGTACACTGTACAAAAAATAACAAAGTGCAAAATAAAGTATGTCAACTCGGCATGAGCAACTGTTGTCTTTTTCTTAAAGCTAGAAAAATAATAGTGCCAGGTTCTTAACTGTATAATAGTTACTTGAGGCCATTAACAAAGTGAGTCGAAAACTGCTTGGATGGTTCCCGTATTTTCTAGTAATAAACCGTGTACGTATGTTAGAAAGAATGGGGCAGCATAAAAGAAAATGTAGTTCGTCCTCAATACCAGTCTGACACAGTGGACATAATTTACTCAGGGGTTCAGCTTCAGCATAACGCAGATTATGAGCATTTATCGGTGAAACGCCAAACCTGAACCTTATCAGACAAGTTAAATATCAGAAGACGCTTGAATAGGACAACAGATAAATTTACTCCAATTTACGGCACAATTTACTCCAAAACGCCGGCACCCTTTTTCGTTTTGAGAGACCTGCATGGACAAAACCTGCAGCAGAATATAGCAGCAAACAATTCCAAATCAAACTACGTCGTAGCCAGTGTAACGGAAAAAGTGGAGAATCCCTGAGAAAACCCAGGACTTCACACCTTCAACCACCACGCCTCCATAGTGAGAGGTATGGGTCGGGATCTGACCTTGTCAATATTGGAACCTCCACTGTTCAGAGACAAACTATAGCGGACGTGCTTAGGGCTGAAAACAAACCTCGGACTGACGCCCGTCCGCCGCTGTTTGAATGGGGGTATGACATCATCGCGAGAAGCCACCAGGTTTTGACAGATTTTTGTGTGTGTGTGTGTGTCTGTGTGTGTGTGTGTGTGTGTGTGTGTGTGTGTGTGTGTGTGTGTGTGTGTGTGTGTGTGTGTGTGTGTGTTTCCTGGCATCAGACCTGCACGGTGACCGTTTGGAACAGAAAGGAACTGGAATCGGGGCGGGATATAGACGCGAGGTGTGTGTGTGTGTGGGGGGGGGGGGGATAGGCGAAGGATGCGGGGGGGGGGGGGGGGTTGAGCTGTATGGACATCATACTCTCTTGGTGCAACATCCTCAAGTGACTGATACTGGTCTGAAGATGCCAAGAGGTAACATTAATATGTGTGTGTGTGTGTGTGTGTGTGTGTGTGTGTGTGTGTGTGTGTGTGTGTGTGTGTGTGTGTGTGTGTGTGTGTGTGTGTTGTTTGTTTGTTTGTTTTAAAGTGCGTTTGACTTAACCTGGATTTGATTGCTTCGTGCATGAGAAAACGCGACCTTCTTGCAGGAGCAGATGCGCATTTCGCAGAGGTGTCAGGAGGGAAATTTCAGCTGCACCTAAATTTGTACGCTGTCGTCTCTCATGTCACGGTGAAATGCGAATGTGATTGGTCGAGCGATTGATTGCTGGACAGATTGATTGATTGTCGAATTGATTGATTGATTGATTGATTGATTGATTGATTGATTGATTGATTTTCCTCTTTGATTCATTCATGGACCGACTGATGGCTGATTTTGTTAAAAGACTGACGTCTCGTCTGCGTTCAACGCAGGACAAACTAACAGCTAACAAACCACCATTCTATCACGGACAGATAAAAGGGGGGAAAAATGACCAGAGGAAAGGTCATAAGCGAAGGCAGGCTTGGTTAAAGAATTTAGGAGTCAGTTGCAAGCTTAAAGTTAATGCGATTTTCAGTTTCAAGCAGCGATGTCTATTTACTGACCGGATTGCTACAAAAGAATACTCACAGCACACGAAAGCCAACCGCAAACATCAGACGTGACTTTTGACTCCCTCCTTAGATTGGTACACGTCCGCGAAAAGAAAAAAAAGTTCAACAGTCCGCAGAGCGACACATGTAGCACGTGCTCCGATGCGGTGTGTATGTGATTTTGTCCTTGTATTCGTCCGCAAGAGATTCGCTCAAGATGTTTGGAGATCTTTTCAGCACGAAAGGACATGTTGAGTGTAACCGAAGAACTTCTTAAAGCTCTCAGCTGGCGTGTATGTGTGTTGTGGGTTTTCCAAAACGTGAGATATAGTCACAGACGGTGTACGGAACATTCCTTTTCAAGATATTTGACCTAAAATACCGTCCTCACCCCCCTCTCTTCCCCTCCCTTCCCAGAATCCAGTTTTCCATAGCTTTGACACTACCTCAACGTTTACCTTGAAAACGTTCATATGAATGCAATAGTTTTGAGGGGAGTCGAGACAGCCGAATGGTAGAGCGTTGGACTCTCAATGCTCGGGTCGTGAGTTCGATTCCCGGCTGGGGCCAAGTATTTGTGCTGGCCTTTTTCTCGTTGCCCCGTCTTTGATATCACCCTTACGTGGTGGAAACGGGCGTTACACTCCCAAACATCCACCCACCCGCAATAGTTTTGATGTTTTTCAGTATCTTCAGTGTCATTTTAGTTAAGGGAAGGACAATTTATATAAAATATCAGCTTTTTGTTCTGGTTACACTGTGCACGGTGCAAATATCCTCTGTCTTCCACAACCAGCATTCGAAAAAGTCTAGTTATTTCTCTTGGCGAAAGCTTGCCAAATCTGGTCGGATTCAAGATAGTAATCCACATGCCAAAATGGGCGGGTTTATTTTGATATCGCGCCCTGCACTTTGCGAAAACTCAACATGCGTTGGCTGGCCGTCGATTCACATGACGTGACTGTGTGCACGAGTCATATGTAAATTTATACAAATGAGGAAGAAAAAAAAAACACCGAGTATCGGCATGATAGGCCAGACGCCAGACTGAGCCGCGCCCGCCTCTCTGCATCTCTCACCTCCGATGCTGGTGCGACGATCGCAGAAGCATCTTTTCCACGCCTATTTGCGAGTTCTTTCCGACAGAAAAGAAAGAGAGAGAGAGAGAGAGAGACAAAACTAGCCTCCTCTTCCTTTTAAGATCAAGCCCAGTTTGTGCTGACCTTTCAAGCGAGTCAGTTTAAACAATTTGATTTTTTAGAAAACATGGAATGAGCGAAAGGCTTATTGGCTTGAGGCCTGTACGGACGGTTTTCAGCATGGCACTGGCAGACTGCTTGATCCTGTCAGCTTCAATCTAACACTCACAGCAACGGGCTAAACTCACCAAACAGTTTGTCTTATTAGTTATTCTATTCTGCCCAACGTAAAGCATTTCTAGTAAACGTTTTGTTTTACGCTCACTGTTATGTTAGTGTCGACCAGTTTCGCTTGAAATTCTTCTTTCTTAAAGATTTAGCTTATTGATTAAAAAAAAAAGATTCCACGGGCCTCGGGGGAGGGGGGAGGTGTGGGGGGGGGGGGGGGAGGGAATTACTGGCCGGATGATTTGGAAAAACGTGCTCACACTTTCTCTTTCTTTTTGTACTTTTGATGTACATACCTATACCAACACCAAAGAAAAACAAACAGCAACAGCAACAAGAACAAAAACAACAATGGTATTATTGCAGTTTCGTGTTTCGCAAAGGAAAGGGGGGAGGTACTGTCATTGGGGATGGGGACAGGAGGGGAGTGGGTGGGAGGAGGAACCATCACGTTGCACAAAAATGTAGTATTCCGTCACTGAAACCTGTCACGACCCCAAAGTCCATATTTGCAGAATGTGCAACTTTGTATTTGAGCCGGCCGTAGCCCGCACTAGTGCCTCGAGAAAATTAAAAAGAACAAAAAACATAACCATGACTGTAATGTGCTATCGTCTGCTGGTGTTTGGTGAAAAATATCGGAAGCAAACCTTGCAGGTTGTCTCTTCGTGCTGCCCTTGCCGGGCCGTGACGTCATTACCGGCCTAAACACAAACAGCAGAGTGGTTGTTTGACATGAGACAGGTGCAGAGAGGCAAGTTCACGGGCACTTGCTCTCATCACGTTTGGAACGCCGGAGTGTACCCTTTGCCAGGTGCTAGGCTGGTGGTGAATGAAGCAATAGAAATGAATGAAGTTTACTGTAGCTAGCAGTTAACTAAAAGGTTGAAAGCAAATAGGAGTATGTGAGAGTGGCTGGGGCGTACATGTTATGCTTTTGAAAGCTGTCAACGGGTTGTCATTATCGCTGCACTTGCTGACACGTACGTGTGGACCTGTGAGAGTTAGCTATGATCCAAGTCATTGATTACTGCGTATAATAAGCGATACCTACCACTCATACGGGGCACATTTTTTTGTTTGTTTGTTTGTTTGTTTTGTTCGCAAGGGTTTTCGTCATTGCAAACGTTACCTCTGCTACGAACACTAACCCTGGATCTTATCCCAAACCTAACTAAACCTTGATCTAAATGTAACCCTAAAGCTAATCCTAAAAACTCTAGGGTTGAACAGAACCATAGGGGGAAAAAACCCAAGCATATGGGGCACTCCAGCTGGCTTCGATACTGAGCTGGCTCCAGCTGGCTCTAGTCAGGCTACTGTCCATTTCTTATACCGCCTCTCCTCCAGGTTGGTGTTGCCCAATCAGAGGGAGTTTGTTGGCTAAGGTGGTTTCTCGTGGATATCGTGGCGATTGTATTAGCGTCATTCCTTCCGTGTGTGTTGCAGAGTGCGGGGTGGCCATCACCAACATGATCGTGGGCGGACTTCCGGCGGCCGAGGGGCGGTGGCCTTGGGTCGTCTCCCTTCGTCTGACTTGGGCTCAACGTCACGTGTGTGGAGGCACCCTGGTCCATCCTCAGTGGATCGTCACCGCTGCTCACTGTGTCTTTGGGTAAGTGTCAAGCCTTTGACAGCCCTGTTTTCAGGAGAGAGACTGGGTCGGAGGAGGGGGGTGGGGGGGGAGAGGGGTCACGTGAGTACCCGCTGGAAATTTCGGAAAATAACTTGAATGGTGAGAACAGTTAAAATCTCAACTGAATCTTAACATGCTAGCGATCCGTGTTTATATTATTTGTTGGTGGTGGTGGTGGTAGTGGTGGTGGGGTCTGAGTTTGCTGTATTGTTTGTAGACTATGGTCTTTAAGAATCGATGTTTTTTTGATGCGATAATATTCTGGTAGACCCTGGGTTTTCTGTATGTGTTGAATGCGTATAATTGTGTCTTATGTGTTTTCATTCGATTTACAAATTATTGTTATTCTTCTTATTAATTATTATGAATATTTCTCATTGTCAGTTCCCAGTTTGAAGATGCTACAGACTGGAGGGCGGTTTTTGGCAGCAAGCAACCCACACTTACATCGGATGTCAAGTCACAACGCAAAATTGATCTCATCGTCAGGGTAAGTCAATGAAACTCGGAGCTTAAGACTTTGTCAGCACCACTTATTCTCATACACGCACGAATTGTGATCTGAAGTTAGAAAATGATCAGAAAGTACTGAAAGGTACTTTGCTTTTGCTTTTCGTTTTAGGCTTCTGTTGGCTCAGTGCCAGCAATTAAGAGGCTGTGATTTTGGATTTGTCTAAGTGGTACGACGTCACCGGCCCCCGTAGTGTAGTGGTTAGCACTTCGGACTATGGACCGGGAGACACGGGTTCGAGTCCCAGCAAGCGGGATTTTTCCTGTCTAGGTCGGCTCCTACCCAGAGCGGGTGTGCTATGGGCCCAGTGGGGAGGCTGTTGCCACACAGCCGAGATTCACCCACTTCACGGGTGCGACTTTGGGGGTGGTTCCCTCGGTATGACACGTATTATGATGTGGATGATTACACAGCCGAGATTCACCCACTTCACGGGTGCGACTTTGGGGGTGGTTCCCTCGGTATGACACGTATTATGATGTGGATTATTACACGGCCGGCACTGCAGGTGCCGTAGTTCCCGGGCCTGGTTAATGCCGGGATATTTATGACAGGAAGCGTGGAATGCGGCCCTGTCCCGCAGTCCCAAACCACACGGACCTCCATAGCATCATCTTACCATTATCCTCATCTCCATCATCATGCATAATAAAAATTGCCCCAGCTTCCGAGCCCTCCATGGATTCCACC
>JACVVK020000259.1:910000-912500 GCA_018292915.2 Batillaria attramentaria
GCATATGGAACACAATGACACTGTTCTCGTTCGGCCTGGAAAGGAATGTGGACCGTGCTCCGGTCTTCCTCTGGGAAGAGACAAAATGGAATCAGTCACGGAAAAAGGATCATTCGGTGCCCCGAATAGAATAGGACACTGTGTCCAGCGCTATGTAACACCTCTGAAGATTGTTTCTGCTTCTGTGTCTCTCGGGCTGTCTCACTCCCCCATCTCTCTCTCTCTCTCTCTCTCTCTCACACACACACACACACACACACACACACACACACACACACACACACACACACACACACACACACACACACACACACACACACACACACACACACAATCTCAATCTCTCAAATCCCTCAGTCAGAAAGGGCGAGGGCAAGCAAGGTCAACTGAAATAGAAACATTCGAGGAAGACAAGAGAAACATAGCTTTAAAAAAAAAAAAAAACCGGAGAGTGGCCTTCCAGTTTGAAGCCGGAGTCATCTTGAGGAAGGAAAAGCCAGAAAACAAACCCAGCTGCCTCTTCGTCATAGGACGTGCAGAAATGACCGCGATGTGAATAGGGAGATCCGCAGTGGCTAGAAGAATGCTGCCCACGCGCACATGACCTTAAGAGGATTTTATTTTCATGTCTTTGTTGATGTTGTTGTTGTTGTTTTTCCTGTTGTGGCTTACTGTGCACAAGGCCAAAGCGGAGTAGCAGTTTACAACGAAATGCAAATGCACCAGTAATTTTGAAAACGCCCAATCCATAATATACGTACGTTATGTATCTATGTAAATAAATGTTACTGGCTACTCAGCAAACTTTTCAGTGTAATTGTAATGGGGGAAAAATCAAAATCAATGCTTTGCTGCGGCATTCTCAGTCTTGATTGACGCACCCTTATATATTATGTATAAATATCTATGTATTTGGCTATACAGCGAACTTTTTCGCTTTTTAATGGAATTATCGCGTAGATCCACAATAAATGCTGTGCGGCAGCATTCTCATTCTTCATTGACGCACCCTCGTATATGATACATGTATATGAAATAAACATTGGCTATTCAGGTACTTTTTCAGTGGAATTATAATGAAAGAAATTCGCCTGGACTCAAAATCAGTGCGGTGCTAAGGTATTCTCATTCTTGATAGACGCACCATTGTATGTTATTTAATCTATGTAATGAACGTTACTAGCTATTGCTTTGGCATTCTCATTCTAGACTGACGCACCCTTATATATTATACAGTCTATGTAATGAACGTTACTAGCTATTGCTGCAGCATTCTCATTCTTGACTGACGCACCCTTATATATTATACAGTCTATGTAATGAACGTTACTAGCTATTGCTGCAGCATTCTCATTCTTGACTGACGCACCCTTATATATTATACAGTCTGTGTAATGAACGTTACTAGCTATTGCTGCAGCATTCTCATTCTAGACTGACGCACCCTTATATATTATACAGTCTATGTAATGAACGTTACTAGCTATTGCTGCAGCATTCTCATTCTTGACTGACGCACCCTTATATATTATACAGTCTGTGTAATGAACGTTACTAGCTATTGCTGCAGCATTCTCATTCTAGACTGACGCACCCTTATATATTATACAGTCTATGTAATGAACGTTACTAGCTATTGCTGCAGCATTCTCATTCTTGACTGACGCACCCTTATATATTATACAGTCTGTGTAATGAACGTTACTAGCTATTGCTGCAGCATTCTCATTCTAGACTGACGCACCCTTATATATTATACAGTCTATGTAATGAACGTTACTAGCTATTGCTGCAGCATTCTCATTCTTGACTGACGCACCCTTATATATTATACAGTCTATGTAATGAACGTTACTAGCTATTGCTGCGGCATTCTCATTCTAGACTGACGCACCCTTATATATTATACAGTCTATGTAATGAACGTTACTAGCTATTGCTGCAGCATTCTCATTCTTGACTGACGCACCCTTATATATTATACAGTCTATGTAATGAACGTTACTAGCTATTGCTGCAGCATTCTCATTCTTGATTGACGCACCTTTGTATTTTATCTTCGTATGTATTGTATCTATTTCATTAACGTTATTGGCTATTCAGCAAACGTTTTCAGTATCTCGTTCACCTGTGGTTGCAGGTTTTGAGGAGCAGTCCGTATTACAGGAGCTGGATGTAAAGATCCGACGAAACCACGCATGCGCAGCTCGATGGGGCTGGAAACGTATCCTCAACTCTCATGTTTGTGTTGGGAATGGGGACGGCGGAGCTTGCAACGTAAGTTTACGCTAGAACCGACATGATGCTTTCACGCTAGAACCGACATGATGCTTTCACGCTAGAACCGACATGATGCTTTCGCGCTAGAATCGACATGATGCTTTCACGCTAGAACCGACATGATGCTTTCACGCTGGGTGGCCGAATGGTACAGCGTTGGACTTCTGATGCTCGGGTCGTGAGTTCGTATCCCGGCTGGGGTCAAATATTTGTGCTAGCT